>UXGD01007253.1:0-11221 GCA_900474315.1 Torymus auratus | reverse complement strand
TGAGTCTCATATGAGATGTCATATGAGATCACACGTGAGATCGCATACGAGATCTCATATGAGTTTTTTCAGTAGGGGAGAGTATGTAAAAAATTTGAAAAAATTTTGATTAATTTTCATTATGCCAAACTGTGTTCATATTGTGCTATACTATGCCAATATTGTACCAAACTATGCCAGAGTGTGCAAAAAAATGTTATTATTAATGTGCTAAAGAAATTCTGCGCCATAAGCAATTCAGTTGCAATTCTGCTGCACTCGCACGTACAGTTTGTGGGCCCCCTGACTGCACTTTAGCTGCTGCAAGTCTGACGCAATTCTGCTGCAAGATGCCAGTGCAAGTCTGCTTTTGCAATTCTGCTGCAGTCGCACGTGCAATATGTGGGCCCTATGACTGCACTTTAGCTGCCGCAAGTCTAAGCAATTCTGCTTCCAAGTGACTGATGCAATGGTCTGCCAGCAGAAATATAGTAAAAGTCGAAGCAGACCACGCTGATTCTGTTACTTAGATTCCTTCCTTTCGTCTGTCCATGCTTTGTAGTCTTGGTCTACACTGTGACGTTTAGCTTTCTGGAATCTCAGAAAGTTTTCTTCTGTGTGATGTCATAGTCTAATTCCTCATCTCGTCGATGTCATCTGTCAACCAGTAGAAATCCCTTTGGTGTGGGGGACCAGTGTGAGTATGTGTGCATCATTATATTTGTGTATATGGGTATATTTGTGTGTGTGTGGGCGTTTTTTTAAGAGGAGGGAAGAAAAAATGCCTTTATGCATACTGGGATGTTATTCGGAGCTCGGCCATTGCTAGCAAAACCCTCTAAGAAACCTTTCTGCTGATCTTAAGTAACAGTGTCGTCTCCTTGACTGATGCTACCTTCGCGGAAACTACCGCAAGGCATTATTTCGCGGAAGGCTTTTGTTGTCTTACTTCCATTAGTTCAGCTTCTCTATAATGGAGATGGCAAGAATAATTATCTCATCCCAGATGCCTGGCTGTTTGGCGCGAGTAGGCAAATTCCTACGCTCTCGGGATACAGGGGACCTTCCCATGAGGCCCGAAACCGTTGTCGCTCTTCTTGAAACCTTGGGCACTGAAATAGCGACTCTGGGAAAAGCCAGACACTCTGTACTTTGGTAAACGTCGACCCGTTTCAGGTAACTGCGGAAGCAGTCATGTCCAGTAAGTCCCTGGGTCACGAGGGAGGTGACAAGTTCGTGTTTCCTGGACGTCGAGCCCCCCACTTCTGGGATGATACGATGTGTTTTTCACCGACCCTTGTCTGCTCAATCCATGAACGCTGCCACTCTTCACTGGTCCTCCTTGATCATCGGTTGTGGCTTCGCTCCTGAATTTCCCCTGAATGACGTCATCTTCTTCAGTACGCCCACTCACGCCGTTCATTGTGGCTTTTTCGATTGCTCTTTCATCGATGGGAGGCAGTCCCGTGATCACCGAAAGAGTTATTTCAGACACGGTACGATAGGCGCGAGCCTCTCTCAGCTTCTGTCGCTACTTAGGACACTTCCTCTAGGAGGAAGCAATACATGTTCGTTGTCTAACAATACCAAGCGTAAAAATTAACCGATCATCTTGAAATTTTACACAATGACGTCTTTTTTATATATCTTCTATAAAAAATGCATATGCATAAAATTTATTGTAAATTTTTTAGTTTTAATAAAATTTGATATTAGCATTACAAATTAAAAAAAAAGAATCTACTGCGAAAAAAATTTGATTGACTCCAATAAATCCGTATATTTGAGTACGGACAATTAAATAATTTTATTAAAACTAAAATATTTGATTGAATCGAATGATTATTTCGATTAATTAATACAGTGAAATATGCTCGGATGTCAAGTTACCCTAGCTTTGGACTGTTCAAGTTTTTCCCTCCCTATAGATGCGTAATATTAATTCTCGTCACTAGGGCGCAAAGTTGAACTTTACGAACCGAGTGATCGACACATCGTGACCTCGTGATCGTTGGGCGATCATGAGGTCGTAAAGATTTCGCCCGCGTAGCAAACAATATTTTTTTATAGTGTGAGTAAAGCACATCGTATCGTTTGAGTGTGAAAAGTTGAATTCTGCATATAGTATGCGTAAAGCGAGCGAATACACGGAGCCTAAATATAACCTCTATATTCAAAACTGCTACGCAGTTATTTTGCTCTCTAGGAAGAGAAAGTACTATTTTGATCCCGGGCACAGAGCAAAACGTAGTAGCGGGCATAAAAGTAACTCTATCATTTTTGTACTCGTCTCGACACTTTTATACCCGCTACGACACTTTTGCGTCCACTCTAATTTTTTTGCAGCTGCTGGCTGGAACACGATTACTTTAGCCCCGTTTATCAGGTACAAAAAACATGAAAATCGTGCCTTAATTACACAAATTTTATCTTTACGTTTTGTTTTTTATAAATAATACATAATATATTATAATAATAAGTACATTATGCAACAAGCGAGTTAAGTCGCGTATTATTTCCACCGGTGGACTACCTGCTACTTATTTGTTAATCTAACTATTCGTTTTTGTTCTGTCCGTTTCAACCAACAGGTCGGTTAGGATAACAAACCATTTTACTTCCCTGTTTCACACAATAATGTATAAATGCAAAATCAAGTTTGTAGAAAGAATGCAATTTAATACGGTAATTGACGCAATGTTCATGAAAAAGTATTGAACATTTTTCGAGAACCCCTATCTTAAAAATCTTAAATTCGTGATTTGGTTGGTGGGAATAATGGATTGCTAGGTTACAAAAACAACAGTGCCCGAAGTTGGTATAAAAAATAGAATGTCTTCTCTTTTGTTAGAACAGCTGTCAGATATAAGGAATTAAAAATATACAAACAAGTTCATATAACGAAAGAAATGCATCCGGCTCAAAAGAGTTTTTAGTTTTAAGGCTTAACAAAAAATAACGACAATATTATAGGTTTGCCTGATATAAATCAGTTAAAGTGATAATAAATCTATTTTTACACACAGACACAAAAAGTTATCTCAAAAATAGCGGATTATTGCGCTACATTTTTAGATTTTTTGCGTTTCAAAATTTTTTTTTTGCTATACCAAGCTCTTCTTCTTCAATTGAAAAATAGATTATCATAAAAAGTTAAGAGAACATACATTTGCAACAGTTACGTAATTTCTTCTTACGTATAGTTAACTTAATGTTAAATTTTCTCTAGTATACATCGTACATAAATAGTGCTTAATTATATTTGGCAAAAAGACAAGTCAAATAAGGGAATCACTTAAAACGAAGTATTATACTCAATTCGCAGTTTTTTAAAATAATAAATGTAAGGTAAATTATTGTAACTTTTTTTCCTGCAATCATTTTCGCAACTGAAAATACTGTTTTTATAAATTAATTAAATAAAATAATTATTAATAATAAAATGTTAATATGCAAATTCTCACTGGAGAGATACAGTACAGTAGTTATGCACAAAATACAGTTACACTCCGTATTAAGGTATCTATATTCATGCTGCACAAAATTTGAATATGTTTCGGATGACGTAGGTGTATATTTCTGTGAACACTTGCTTATATTTCAGTACTGCACCAGTTGCCATTTGAAAAGGTGCCACTATCTTTAGTTAGAATTTTCAATATTAATTGAGATTCTATATAAACCTCATTATAGCCTGCTAACTAATTAAAATATAAATTCTCTTCGTCAATAATTGACATGAATAAAATGGAAATGAAATCGTACACGGTTACACGTATAGAAAATCGTAAGGTATTGTCCGAAAAAAATTTACAATTTTCTCAAGTCGCTGAAACGGAAACAGTCATGAAAACAGCTAATCTCATCAATTTCGAAATATCAGCCAGTAGGAACAAATGGAGGAGGGATCGATGTAGGAAATCCCGTGTACGCAGCATCATCCTCGAAAAATGCCCAAGTCACGCTGATTTGGCAACTGATGGCAACGTCCGCTGAAGCCGCGTGTGTATAGCAGACCTTATAAATGACCGATCCCCCCCCCCACGCGCCCCTCGCCTCTCGCGCCGGACAAGAAACAGCCGCGCGCGTGGAGGAAGATCCAAAAATTCGAAACAGATAGTTAGGTGTGCGTGCGCGCGCACTGCAAGGTTAATGTCTCAGCGCGCGGGCGAGAAGGAGCCAAGTTGCCCGTGCGCGGAAGCATGAGGATGTTTCTCGCCTCGGGCGCGCCTCTGACCACTCGCTGCTTACGTATGCCGTTTGTCACGTAGACCGTCGGAGCTATCTACTATATCGGGCACGTCCACGTGCAAACGTTAACGATTTTCGAACAGTCTTTTCCTTCTTTCCTATTTTTTATTCTTTTCGCTGTTGATGTCCGTCCGGGTAACTGTAAACTGACTGATTGTGAACTCGTTTTTACGGTTATCTAATGAGCCTACGTGAACTTTGGCACCGCTTTAAGGCATCGCTATTATTCCGCTTCCGAGAGCGTGAGATTGATTTTTTGGCCATTCTGATGTAAAAAAGTTATTTTATCATCATCACGCACGAATTAATCAATATCAATTGCCGTCCTTACTCGTCTGAAGTGTTAACTGTATACACTTGTTGTTCCTTTCGCATTCGCTTGAGAAAGTAGGACTAAGGTGCAAAATGATGAATTAGATTTCTGAAGATTTTAATTATCGTAATTGATTGATATTGGCTACAACTCAAGTCCCTACTCATATTAGTGTTGTAATGAGGTATATTAGCCATTTATTCTTACAATTTTTATACGCATAAACGAGTTCTAAAGTTAATAAGTAGGACAGTCAATTGATATTCAAATGATAATTATTTTGAGTATTCTTCTCTAATCAAAATTCTTATTTTTAGAAAATAATACAATGTCAGAACGATTTATTATTGAAAGTTTTTAGTTTCTTTACTAGTAATAAAAAAACGTATTCGATCCGTAACATAGAAAACAATGACTTATACATTTTCGAAGTTTGTCAAACATGGGCAAGTATCAAAAAAAAATTATTTCATCTATATTTATAACTCAGGACACCCACATTGACGCGTTAAATTTAATACTTTGCTTACTAAAAAATGACACACCTATCGGCTCCCAAACCAAAACAATAAGAAATATACATCAATAGTTAATCTATATTAAGCATTCTTATATGTGTTTACAAAAACAAGAATTATGAAAATTCGCATGAAAAATCTCGACTCAAACACAAACACTCAGGATTATTGTACGCCATCGAAGCAATGAATATGTATTAAAAATCAATAAAATCCTATATGCGCGGCGCCGTGCGCAACGTTTCACACTCGTGCGCTAACGAACGAGAGTTTGCAAACACGCGGAGCGCCGCATTCTTCGCTACTGCAGTCCCTTTCAACTCTCCAGGTCTGAAGGATCGCGACACTGTGATGATGCTCGTTACTGAATGAGCTTATGTACCATATCGAAATGTCTCTTTGAGCAAATATTGATTTTGAATATAAGTGTTGAAGTGAAATAAGCAACGGGTCTGATCAAAGCCAGTTTTTATTTATATTAAGCAGAATTTTTATAACCAAAAGACAATTTTTACTTGATTATTGCATTTTACATGATGGAATTTACCATGAGATTATACCTCATTATGTCTCTCGATAAACTATTAATGCAATGTTAATAAGAACTTGTCTTGAATTATTTAATATATTTAGTGCAATTAATGATACGGTTATATTAATTAATTAATTAATCGGTGGTACAGAAGCTGTCACAATATAACTAGAAAAACTTTCTGTGATATACAAAATACTTGACTGATAAACATATTATATTTCTTTAATTTTCTTCAAAAGGTGTTACGAAATAATATCATCGATCCACCAAAGTTTCATTAAATTTATTAGTACAAATTTTCACCGTACCATATGCTTCCACAAAATTTGTTTAATTATCTTAATTTTCGACGTCTATCTCAATTTGTAATCAGAAATTTATTCCGTATTTATACGAATAATTTTATTGGAATAGCATAGTTTTATCAAGAATAATTATAAGTTTTTATTAAAAGATTAGCAGTCATTAACTACTTATAGTTAATTATTTGAAAAATTTCGCTTTACGGTCTGTATACTGGATTGCACAACTTTTTATATCTTACATCTTCTTAAAAATATACTAAAACTTAAATACTTTTTATAAATATAATTCATATAGATTAATAAATTAAATAATCGTTGATGTTTATTAATACCCATAAAATTTATAGGCAATGCAAAAAATATGTCTATAGTAATATGTATAAACTTCATTCACTTTAAAAAAAGTATAAGATTAAGTTTCCTCCTAAACTCCAATTTATTTTTGCTTTTAAAATATTTAAAATAAACCTTATCTCCTCGTGAAACTTTAATATTATAAAATGAGCTATTCATCTCTGACAAATCTTAGATTTTTGGTACAAAAACTTGTATAATCAAGTAGAATTCAAAAATAGTCTTTTCCTTGTAAAATTAATAATCTGCCTACAGTATTTTAATGCGAGAATTCTTTATTTTTAAAAAATTTTGTCTAGACATTTTAAAGCTTCTCCAATTGCTGAACACCAAATACACTGATAGAAATTAAAATACAATACTTATTGCAGTTGAAAAATTAAACAAAATTGTTTAACATATTCAAGTTGATTCTAAGAACGACATAGTTAGATTATCTTAAATGACGTATGGGTTTTTACGATAACGCATTTACCAGTATAACGTATATAATTAGACTAGGAAAACCCTAATAAAATAGTTTACATTCTCAAATAGACGTTATCAGTAAATTTACGCAATAAAAACCATTTAATATTTTTCAAAATTAAAGAATGAAATTCTTCTTGGTTTAAATTGGTAAAAATAAAGTGCATATAATTAATTATAAAATATAAAACAAAACTTGAAAGTATTCGTGCAAATTAAAACTGTATAACGATTAAATATTACGACATATTACTAAAAGTTTATGAAGTGACGATCCATGCAATCTTAGTCATATAACATAATAATAATACTAATCTTCGAAGCTATAGTAAACAAAAATCTGTACCTAAATAGTACGCTAGGATCAGATTTGTATATATACAAATGAAACTTTCTTTGGATAAAAGGAAATATCAAATTTTAAATAAAAATGTTGTACTTGTAGAATTTTTATTTTATATGAATAAAAATATTTGTTGTATAAAATTAGCCATGTTTGTAAAAATAGCTTTATACGCGCTATTACAGAATGACGAATACCTTAATTAAGATAGTAAATAAATATGGTGTTTCCTGTTAATAATAGAAAATAGATGTGAAAATCTTCATCTGACAATGAAATCCATAAGTAGCCATAAATACCGGCCATAATTATGTAACTTTGTCAGTACCCATTGGGGGAAAATTAATAAGATCGAAGACTATACGCTGGGTAGCGCAAGAAAAGCAGCGAATAAAAGCAACTTTGCGGAGAGAGCGAGAGAGGCAGGGGGGAGGCCACACTCCCTTTTCTTCCTGTCGTCTTCGATTTCCGGCAAAGCCAGGAGCTCAGGAACTGTATACGCTCCGTCCGTGCTGTGCTGCTGGCGCTGCTCTTTCTTTGGCCTTCGTCGCGCGTCGGGAAAATCGATCCCTCCTCGGATACAAGCATTGTTTGCGTTCTCTCCTCTCTTTCTGCTCGCCGAGAAGGCCATGGTGACATCTCGAACTCTCGTCACTGCTTGTAAGTATGTACCGCATACGCGCGAAATGCTTCGTTCTCCTTCGAACAACACTCAAACGCCTCGCTGTATGAGAATGTATATCCCTGCCCTATCCTATATATGTATACAGCTGGCATCTCGCATCACCCTCGAATAAACGGCACGGAGGACGCGCGTTGCTCCATCCCCTCTGTGCGCGCTCGGGATTCTCCCGATTACGTGACGCGTGTGCATAGAAGGAGGAGAGAAGGAGGGAGAAGAGTCGTGAAAATTTTATGCAGAGAATCTTATGCCGGGAGTGGGGCCGGGGTGCGATTCCCGAGGCGGATATATCCGGAGCACGACGAGGGTGGCGCGCGCACTTGCGTCTGCCAGGAGAGAACACACGAATCATCAATTTCCCTGCTTCTTCTCTTTTTGATCGAGGCATTGTTGTTTAATATGTTATTAATTTATGCTTTATTTTTGGCGCCGACGATTTATTTATGAGATTGCGAGCCGAAGGAGGGCCAGTCGGGTCGGCAACCTTTGGATAGGTATACTTTGAACGTTTCATAAAGGGATAACTATATTAAAGATGTATATAACAATTTTGATTTTTCGGATGCTATTGAATGTGTACTGAAAATAACACCCCTAGGGCTTGACCTAAAGATATTGTATATGATTTTTTGTTTCAATTAGTTATACGTTTCAAACATATTTATCTTAGTAGAAACTAATTTAAATATCTCAACTCTTTGCTAACAAAGTTAATGGAATTCATGAAAACGCTTTCACTAAAATGCGTGATTATATTCCAGAACAAACATTTGTTCGAACAAGGAAGCAAATAATTTCATAGAGAATATTTTACTTGGAATTATAACCGTAGAAATGCAAACTAACTTCGAAGGTGAAGAAGGTATGGCTGTGATTTAAAATAGAAGAAGTTCCTGTGCTGAAACACGATATGCGTATTGCAAGAATCCAGGCAATGCGTTCGAAATGAAAAACACCCATATATTATGCTACCACAAAAGCTACACACAATATGAGCTACTTCAACATTTTTGAAAATTTAACAGTATTGCGTTTTGACTTTATTAATAATGTAATTTCAAAATTTTAATTTAACCAGTAGAATTACATTAACATTACATTATTGTAACAATTTCTAGGCTATAATTAAACTAACCAAGACATAAAGACACTACACTGATTTTGAAGTATTTTAGAATTTAGAATTTAATTTTAACTATTTCCTTCTTTTTCGGCTTCGAAATTTTAATTATAAAATAAAATATAACGTTTTATAATTTAGATATTACTATAGTTATGGAGAATATTCATCGAAACGGAGGTTGATGCCGAGTGCGATTTCCTCTATTTCAGATAATTGTGCCACATTGTCAACGCTTTCCTACTCCGTACTGCTATCGCCGGAAATGGAAAATTGACGAGTTATGTGATTCAACGATTAATGGTATCGGAGCGGCAGTAAATGACATGGGTTGCATTGATAACGATCCATATATGCAGATTTTAAAACTGATTTAAAAAATAAAACACGTGCAATTTTCCAGTTCTAATTATGGTTCATTTCGAGATTCATTTGTTGTATAAACTTCTTCTAATGAAAGAGTCTTAAAAAGGCTATAATTAAAAAAAGGATCCACGTTATGAATAATTGTGTATTGCTTATAACGATATGGATATCTTTTCTTTTTAAAAAACGTAAAAATATTGTTTCTTTTGTGTTACTATTTTTTTTTTCTTTAGTTTGTATCTCAGAATTACTCCAGTGTAAATTAAAAAAAAAATCGTCTGTGCTAAACAAGAAAAAGTGCCTTAATTTATTTATTTCCATTATCTATTGTATATTTATCAAGATGAGAATTTTTTTTTTTTTAAATTGTTTGCGTTGATGTTATTTGATAAGTAGATTGCACACGTAAAAATTTATGAAGATTCAAATGTTGCTCAAGAGATAATTAACAATATATTAAAAATTTTAAATTCATCCACTCATACATTGGCTAAAGGTATATGTTTTCAGCCTTTACATTAGAAATACTTGTTCCTCACATAACATTCAGAAATATCTACTAAAGTAGCAATAAACTCGTTTACATTAATAATTTACGTAGTTTTTTATTCTAATATCTAGTTCGCCACCATGATACAGCTAAAGATAAAGATAAAGTTTTTGTACTAGCAGAGTATTTTTAATTTCACATATGATGGCATCTGAACTTTGAGAATGCAAAATCACTTCGAAGGCAATCATTACTTTCTTAAAAATAAAAATGATTAATTATCTAAGAAGATGAGATGAGGAATTCGCATTTCGCAAGGCTTCTTTTACGACATTCAAAGGTTTACTTTATGCAATATAATACAGTATGTAATGTAATACAGTATGTAATTTTACCATAGAATTACTTTTCGATGCAAATATATTTTTTATATCAATGAAGTATTAATATAAAAAAAAAATCTATAGACAAGTTCAAGAATCTTTTTAGGAAGCTTAAATATTTTTTAAAAGTTTTTTAAAAGTTTAAAAAAAATTTTTAAAAGTATCTTTAACTCTTCTTACGATGAATAATGTCTATTACAGCATTGCAAGCCTCATAAAATTAATCAGTGCTAAGTATTATGCTTGCACAATGTCGGAGTAAGATGACGAATCGCAAATGTAGCGATCGTGCCTTAGCGCATGAAATTAACAAGCAGTTGCGAGTCTCGTGCCGATAAATGTTTCTTTTCGAGTCTGAAAAACGCTGCCGATTCCACTGGCGGGTTGTGCAAATTCGACATGCGTATTGCCTGTAGCCGACTTTGATATGATTAAAAATCCCTCGCTGGAGAATCGCCTACGCGGTTAATGATTGATTGCATCGATGAAAACGTCTTTCGGAATTGCTGTTTTTACACGCGCGTCGCTCATACAAACCATGTATACGGAGTCGCAAAAGGTGGCGAAAATGAAAAAGACGAATTTGAAAGGCATTCAAAGGGACATTAAGCCTACGAGTGACGAGAGACGGTAAATTGTCATAGGATGAATTTTCCTCGTAAAAACTTTCTCGTATAAATTTTGCGACCGCGGGCATGGCTGGAAAGAAACCAGCCAAGGCGTTGAATTTACTGCGAATGTCCCGCCGGTGTTTCGTTGAAAGACGCATTAGTACCGCCCATGCGAAAAATCGTCGCGTAAATAGTACAGAGTATACTGCAACCACTAATGTGTTGGCTTTATATCTGTGGCTTCCCCGAAAAACGACTTAAGCGGAAAGTTTTTCAAAATTGATTTTATGCCTTATTTCTGATCTAAAACTCCATTTTTTCAAACATTTTTCCGGAATAATCACATATCTCCAGTGATTCCCGAAAAAACCACGTAACTCCACTTTTTGTTAAGAATAATTCCCGGAAAAACCACGAAACTCCACTTTTTTCAACATTTTCCCGGAATAACAACTTATCTTCATTTTTTAAGAATAACTATAATTTTCCTATAAGAGAAACAG
>UXGD01007252.1:0-11221 GCA_900474315.1 Torymus auratus | reverse complement strand
GAGAGAGAGAGAGAGAGAGAGAGAGAGAGAGAGAGAGAGAGAGAGAGAGAGAGAGAGAGAGAACTATCGGCGGGTCGCGGAGCACGAAGACGTTCATACTAGTTTATATCGCCGGTGCTAATGAAACCAAACCCATTTCGGAAAACGTTGTGAAAAAAATTCAATTTCGAAAAACGCTGTACAAAAAACCCATTTCGGAAAACGATGTGAAAAAAACCAGTTTGGAACAAGCAGTGAAAAAAAAACCTTTCGGTAAACGCCGTGAAAAAAACCCTATTACGGTAAATGCCGAGAAAAAAAAACTTATTAGTGAAAAAGCTGTGAAAAAAACGTTATTCCTGTCTATCATTAAATTCCTTCTTAATTCTACGGTCTATAACTAATTAATTAAAACTTTATCAGGTATTTCCATGCTTTTAAGGCGGTCTTACACCTAGTGGCTTCTGAGACCAAAATCAGCTATAAAATAAAGGAAAATGTAGATGAAACCATATAAAATATATATCCTATAAATATACACTATTTCTGATAAAATGGCCCAATACTTAATCTGTAGATCGATTTTACTCAAAATATTGCATTTTCAATTTTTTTTATTTGGCGTAACTTTAAAAAAAAACTACTTAATGAATTTTCATGGGAGAGGGCTTCAATTACTCAAAATACATTCTTCTATGGCAAAACGAGTTGAAAATATTAAAAATAATTTTTTAAATAATTTTAAAATGCTAAACATCACAAAAAAATTACAAAAATTTTTAAAATTTAGTAAATAAAAGTGGTTTTTAGCATTTTAAAATTATTTAAAAAATTTTTTAAAAATTTTTAACTCTTCTTGCGATAGAGGAATGTATTTTGAGCAATTTAAGCCCTCTCCCATGAAAATTCATTAAGTAGTTTTTTTTTTAAGTTACGCCAAATGAAAAAAGTTGAAAATGCTATATCTCTGAGTAAAATCGGTCTACAGATTAAGTCTTGGGCCATTTTATCAGAAATAGTGTATATTCATAGAATATATATATATATTTTATATGGTTTAATCTATATTTTACTTTATTTTATAGCTGATTTTGGCCTCAGAAGCCACTACGTGTAAGACCGCCTTAAGCATTAATTTAATTGATCTCAGAGTAACTAAGGGGTTTATTACCCAATGAGCACGATTTGGAGGGCTACTTCGGTGTAGGACGATAAGCTCATGCCCCGGAGATAACTTCCTGGCGATTCTGACAGTACGTGGGGGTTTTTTCGACACGTTGGGCACGTTTTCGATGACTATTTCGGTGCACTTCAACACCTTGATGCCCAGGAGACGATTTATGCACAAATCATAGTTTGTAGCGCGAACTTGAGTGTACTTGGGGAGTTTTTCGACCTGCAGAGCACGTTTTTGAGGACTATTTCTGTGTATGGCTATACGCTCATACCCAGGAGATAACTTCCCAGCGAATTTGAGTGTACCTGGGGATTTTTCGACTCGCTGAAAACGTTTTGGAGGACTACTTCGGTGTAGGGCGATACGCTCATACCCAGGAGATAACTTTCCAGCGATTCCCACTGTACCTGGGAGGTTTTCGACCCGGTGAGCACGTTTTCAAGAACTATTTCGGTGTACCTCGAAAAGTTGATACCCAGTAGACGATTTCGTCGCAAATTACAGCCTGTAGCGCCAATTTGAGTTTACCTGGAAGGTTTTTCGATCCATAAAGCACTTATTTGAGTGCATTACAACACACTGATGCCTAGTAGATGAATTTGTCGCAAATTATAGCCTCTAGCGCCAATTAGAGTGTAAACCTGGGAGGTTATTCGACCCCTTGTGAACGTTTTGGAGGACTACTTCAGTGTTGGGCGATACGGTCATGTCCAGGAGATAACTTCCCCACGAATTTGAGTGTACCTGGGGGTTTTTCGGCACGCCGAGCACGTTTTCGAGAACTATTTTGATGTACCTCGACAAGTCTATACGCAATAGACGATTTCGTCGTAAATCATAGTTTGTAGCGCGATTTTGGCTGTACCTGGGGGATGTTTCGACCCACTGGGAACGATTTGGAGGACTACTTCGGTGTAAGGCGACACGCTCATGCCCTGGAGATAACTTCCTCGCGAATCTGACTGTACATGGGAGGTTTTCTGACCCGCTGAGCACGCTTTTGAGGACTATTTCGGTGCACTTTGACACGTGAGACGATTTCGTCGTAAATCATAGTTTATAGGACGATTTTGATTGCACCTGGAGGAGTTTTTGATACGTTAAGCACGTATTTGGGAGCAGGACTACACGCTGATGCCCAGGAGACGATTTGGTCGCAAATTATAGCCTGTAGGGCCATTTTGAGTATTCCTGGGAGGTCTTTCGACACGCCGAGAACGTTTTAGAGAACTACCTCGGTGTACGGTGATACGTTCATTCCCAGGGAAGAACTTTCTCGCAAATTGGAGTATACCTGGGGGTTTTTTGACACGCTGAGCACGTTTTCGATGACTATTTCGGTGCACCTCAACACCTTGATGCCCAGTATATGATTTCGTCATAAATCATAGTTTGTAGCGCGATTTTGCCTGTACCTGGGAGATTTTTCGAACCGTTAAGCACGTGTTTGCGTGCACGACAATACGCTGATGCCGAGGCGATTAGTTCCTCCCGAATCTGACTGTACCTGGGAAGTTTTCCGACCCGCTGAGCACGTTTTTGAGGACTTTTTCGGTGCACTTTGACACGTTGCTTCCCAGAAGCCGATTTCGTTGCATATTATAGTTTGTACCGCGAATTTGAGTGTACCTGGAAGGTTTTTCGACCCGCTGAGAACATTTTGGAGGACTACTTCGGTGTAGGGCGATAGGTTCATGGCCAGGAGGTAACTTCCTCGCGTATCTGACTGTACCTGGGATATGTTCTGACCTGCTGAGCACGTTTTTGAGGACTATTTGAACACGTATTTATGTGCACGACAACACGCTGTTGCCCAGGAGATGATATCTGAAAAAATTTAATTAATTAGTTATAGACTGTAGAATTAACAGGGAATTCAATGATAGACAGGCATAATGTGTTTTTGTTTTGTAGCGGTTTCACGAATAAGGTTGTTTTTCACGGCGTTTACCGAAATGGGGTTTTTTATTCACAGCATTTTAATGAACGTTTCTTTTTCATCGCGTTTACCGAAGTGGGTTTTTTTCACGGCGTTTACCGAAGTGGGTTTTTTTCCACAGCGTTTTCCGAAATGGGTTTTTTACAGGGTTTTCCGAAATAGTATTTTTTTTTTTACGGCGTTTTGGAAATGGGTTTACTTCATAGCTTTTTTTATGGTTTTTTTTTATAAGCATCGGCGATATGGATCCAAAGAAAGTAAAAGTGTTTTTCTCGTATTTCATAGTCAGACTATGAAATTTTACAACGCTTTTTTAGCACCATGGTTCAAGATGCACCCTTCAAACATTTACTGCAATTTTTTAATGCGTGTGCCGACTTTAAACTATTCAAAGATCTTTGGAGAGTATTTTTACTACACCGACAAATTTTTCCCGACTGTCGAAAAGCATGCCAGGGCCCGCGGCACACTATTTTCGTCCGTTTTTTCAGCGCCCCGCTACGAGAAACGGGGAAAATTGTGGAAAATCGTAAACTGCGGGCATCAGCGGGCTTAAAAAAAAAAAAGAAAAACTAGAGTTGTATTAAAGACATTCCCTAATATGCTTGAATTAGCTTCGAGTCAGCACAAGCACTCAAAAAATTGCAGTAAATGTTTGAAGGTCCTGACTACTGATTGTGTAATATTGAGAAAACACTTCTAGATTTTTTGGATCTACATAAATTAGTATAAACATTTTTTTATTGAAATTGAAAAATTTTCAAGCCCAGGGCTCCACGCAGCCTATTCGTCCCTGGAAGCGGATCTGCTGAAGCGGCTAGTTTCAGCTTCATAAAATTCATTCATAGTGATATAAATACGAAATTTTTGTTTTGGACTATTGCAACTAAAGAAACTTACCATTGTTTGTGGACGCTTTATATTGTTTTCTTTTTACTGATTTTTGAGTGTTCGATTCTAAGTTCTCGTCATCAGTAGAGTCATCATCATCATCTTTTTCATCTGACTCAAGATCTGAGGTACTTTCGTCTTCAAAAATTATATGACCTCGATCAGTTTCGATAAAATCACCCTGTGCATATTCTAGCCATTTAGATACTTCTAGTATATCTTCTGATGCTACAGGTTGCATGTAAATATTCAAATGGATATTTTTATCATGTCCCATAAATGTGGACAAGTTATCAACTTGACCGTTGGTTAAATTTAATGCCACGCCAACTGTTGCGATATGTTTGCGAAGGCGTGTTCCTCTTAATAAACTAGGGAATTCAGCCCCGCACTGACTAGCATACTGTGATAAAAGAGGACCTCCCTCTATCCAACAATGCTCTGAGTTCCTACTTGGTAACCCAAAGATATAGGGATTTTCATCAGGGACACCGGCCTGTTTTCTATATTCCAGTATCAACTCAATGCAAGCGATCATATCTTGGTCTAGTAATATGGGCGAAATCTTGGCATTTTTTTTTCCTCTAGTAAGTATTCTCATATACTTCGAAGCTAAGCTTTTTGCTGTATCCGAGAGTTTGGCATAAAACTCAGGATTTGTTCGCTCATCTACAGTGCATTTTGAATTTTCATATGATTTTATGTAAACTCTTGAAATTTCACCGGGCCTCTTTCTGTTAAATATTAAGATTAATAGTATTGTGGTTTGAGAAAGCTTACGCCATGTGTTGTAGTTAAATTTTTTTTTCAATTTATTATATTGTATGTCTCGCTGTTCTACAATGTGGTTTCTTAATAGTTTGATATCTCTCGTACTCGGTAGTTTCGGTAAACCACTATTTATTGCCTTTTGTGTTTGTGACTCAGCTACTGCCTTTGAAATTAACTTCGGAAATCGAACCCTGTGCAGATGTAGGAAGCCCTCGGCGTTTTCTTTTACTTCCGCTGGAAACATCTTACGTCTTTCAAAACATTCCGCGATCCATACTTCACAAGCAGCTGCGACGACTCGTCCCACGTCTCTTGCGGTAGCTGGCGCTTCGAAGAACCCAGTTTCAGGGTTGAATCGGCCCAATTCATCAGCTGTGTCAATATAAGCTTTACTGTAGTCAGGATTTAGCATAGATGCAAAATCTGTTATCTCTTCATGTTTTTTTTTTAAACTGATTAAAATTCGAGCCAGAAGTCTTAGTTCTACTCGTATCTGTTTGTTGTGGTGATTTGACTGTTTATATTTGAATGATTCATAATTGCCGTAAATTACAATGAGCTCATCATCTTTTGCTATTCTTGAAATATTATCATCTTTCAATCTCGAAAGGACGATTCTCAAGTATACACTTGCTTTTGTATGTACATCTCCAATAATGTAATTGTGTAGAGATCTGCTTTGTATTACCTTGTATTCTTCACTTCCAGTACAAAGAATAAGGTGCTTCCTTATACTAGTTTTATTGTAAAACCCCATGCAAAATGGGCAGACTCTATACTCGGATACTTTTTTAGCTACACCATTTTGAGGTCTTCTTACAGGTTGAAAATTTCCATTCTGTAATTTACAGTTGAACTTGAAAGCACCTTCTTTTATAATATCCCTCAGTAGCTTTTGTCTTTTTAATTGGTATTGATTAAGGCTTCGTCCTAATGTGCGCTTTGCCACGGGGAGTCGCATAATTTCAATCACTTTGGGTTGATCTTTATGCTTTCTAACTAAATGGTCGACTAGCTTGTCTGAAAATGTCTTATTATAGTACGGACAAGCGTACTTTTTAGGTCCAATCTTAGTAACTTCAAATTGAGTTGGATCCGAAAGTACCTGTCCTAGTGGACTCTTGTTACAATTTTTCATTTTAGCTAATACTAGATTATCATTATTTTTTTTCTTTTTGGTTACACCGCCAGACACCTTTTTGTTTTTACACAATCTCGGTTTCTCAGAAATTTTTTGAGCAGGTTCTTTTTTTAAAGTGATTTCTTTTTTTGATGCATCTATTTCTGGTGACGCAATTGTAACATTTTTCGACTGATTTTTAAGTTCATCATCATTCTTGTTTAATTGCTCTTCAGCAGGCATGCCACACATTTTTGAATATAACGTAAAATTATCCGTCGTCATACGACTTTCCGTAGAGTTCTCTTCAACTTAGGTAAAATAGCCACTATCAATTTCTATATTTTTGTTTTGTTTGGTAATCTTATAATCATCATCATCATCTGATAATACTGCTCTCTTTCTTTTCTGTGGACCTTCCATTGACCGCAAAGTAATTGGTGACATTTGAGATTCATTGTCCGAATCATAAGCTAGTGGAGGAACATACATGTTACCTGCTTGGGTTTGAATATTGTCTGCAAACAAAAGAAAACTAAAAATAACAAAAATGTATTTAAAAAAAAAAAAGAAAAATATAATAGCCACCAATACATGGAAAAAATGAAACAAATTTTTTAAACTCATAAATATTGATGTGGATTGTCAAAATAGATGCAAGAATCAATTGCTCTAAAAAAAAAAAACAGAATAGTGAATAATCGCGCCTAAAGACCAATCAAAATCAATCTTTGAATGCTTCAAAAAATCCGGACATCGTTTGTTAAAGAGCAGATTAAACAATATTTATTTACCTGGAATTTTGAACTTATTACTGCTCTCTAACTTCACAATACTAATTACTTTTAGCTTACTACTACAAGTTTCTTGATTGTCACAATTATTTGTCAAGAAATGAAAATTCTCATCTGAAAAATATTAAAGTTCAAATTAAAACAAATCAAATAAATTAGATTGAAGAAGATTGAATAGCTTTAATGTTATTCATGGAATCTGATGACATTGTGTTTATGATTATGTCTACTTCAGAACTTTATATTAAATTTTCTCTGGCGCATGCATTAATTGAAAATTGGTATAATAATAAAATAAAACTTCGCAATAGAAAAGTATAAAAAAATCCTTTTACCTAAGCTAGAAGAATCTTGATCAGTGGTTGACGAATATAACTGAGACAGGACTGTCAAATTATTCGTTTCATCTTCCACCTGTCTCAAAATGAAATCTTCAGCATCACTTTGGTCACCTATTAACATAATATTATAGTGAGAAATCATAGGCACTGCCAGATATCTAGCTAATCCAAACAGCTAGGACCCTAATTATTAAGCAAATAAAATAGATTATAATATTTAAAATTTATTTAAGGGAACTGATAAGCAAAGAAAAGCGAAGAAAATTTTAATTTTCAAGTTTTTGTAGAGTAATTTTTTATTTTCAGAAAAGTGAAGGAAATTTCAGGTAAAAACTAAAGAAAATTGTAATTTTCGGAGATGAACTGTGCTTTGACTACAACGGGCCCCGCACCATTAACATTGGAAAAGTGACTGAGGTGAAATAGCTTAAAAATTTGGTATTTTGGTAGTTAAAGACTTTCTGAACAAAAAATGTCCTATGAACTAGGGGTCTGAATGCCCCAAAAAAAAGTTACGGATACCTGATCTTTGAGGAAATAGTCCAAAGATCTATCTATAAACTACTCGTACACGCACACTACCTCTCCTAATACTCGTGTCCCGGCGCGGACCTTCCCCAACGGTTTCCCCTCTCTAAAGCTCGGCCAGGAAAAACGACCAGCAGCAGCTACAGCAGGAACAAGCTTCAGCTCGAGCTGAAGTTGTACATAGAGAGTAGGATTTTTAGTTGTTGTTACCGGCTCGCGCTAGCCGGAAATTAGTTAGAGTTCGTGAAAGATTAAGTTACGTTTAAAGTTTTGTCGCTTGAGATAGGAGAGAAAATCAACGGAGCTACTCGACCGAGGCTAACCTAGAAGGTGGTTTTTCAAAAACCAAAAATAACAAATATTGATTTGAGCTGGATTTCGCTTGGTGCCGACGAAAATTACCTTATGTGCGTCGACCCGATTGCTGCAGCTCAAGCTCTGCGACGCGATGATATTGCGTAATAGGTTGAAGAGGCACGAAGTGCGACGCCATTTTGGCGCCGACGCTGCCCCGTGGAATCCACAACGAGACGAGCTGACGGACGAGTCGCAATCTGTTCATGGTCCTTCGTCGTCTAGTAGGCATTCTGCCAATTCTTCGTCGAATAGGGCTTCGGAGCAGGCAGCTGTTGAAGAATCGAATTCGAATCAAGAGCCGCACTCTACAGGCCAATCGATGGGAAGGTTTCGCGATCCAATTTCGATGGAGATGCCTTCGCAGACTTTTCGTTCGCAGGTGCTGATCGAGCTGGGAGAATCGCGCAGGGTCGTCGAGGCAGCTGGAGCTGATAATCATGTAGCTCCAGCGGCGCAACATAATGAAGCGCAGAGACAGGTTTTCATTTCTGCTCCCTCTGCGTTTACGGGTTTTAGAGAATCGTCTCATAACCCGCGCGCGCAATCTACTCGTTATGCGCTCAGGCCATCTCGGCCTCATGAAAATAGTACTTTTGTCGAGAATAGTATGGACTTGACGAGCACCGCAGACACGATGGCCGGACTTCCACCGACGACAACGGGAGAGATGATTACGAGGCCGAGCGCAATATTCGATCGAGATTCGTATTTGACGCTTCCAAATTTTTTGTCACAGCAGAGAAAGCCTGAAGCTTCGCAGTCCACAAGGTATCTGAGGAGGGGATCCCAGCACAGGGTCGTCGTTTCCATTGCAGGTTCCTCAGAGTTTAGCTTCAGCTGAGAGTTTTGAGCGTCGTAATTGTTCTATGGGAAGTGTGTCTCATTTCTTGGAGCAAGCAGTGAGGGGAACCGGAGCTGCAGTTTATTCGCAATGTCCAATGCTACAAAGAGTGCCGTACTATCAAGAGCCGCCACTTATGCCTTCAGGGCTCGCCGCTCCAAATTCTTTTTCAGCTGCAGCTGCAGCTATACAGGCGAGCGGATATGGAGTACGAGCAGAGTCAGGCCGAGCATATTATCCTCCGCAATTGCCAACGTCGCTTTATTATCCGCCAGGTCATTTTTCGCAACGAGTGATGTTCACGCAGCAGTCGTTCCCTCATGCTCCGTCGCATCCACAGCATTTCGGAAATATCCCGCAGACGTTTTCGCAAATTTCACAGTCATTTTCGCAAATTCCGATGAGTGTTCATCCGCCTGCTGTAACAGGATTTTCATCAGCTCCGATGCATACAGCTGCTAGCTTTCAGCCTCACCCGGGGAGATTTGATGTCTCTGCTCCCGGGATGAGTCAAGATGCATCGTTTTTCGAGCGTTCATCGCTGATTAAAGAGAAACGCACTAGCGAACTGCTTTCAAAATGGCACATCTCGTTTAAAAGGGAGAAAAGATAAGACCCCGAAAGTTTTATCGCAGATCTGACGAACTGTAAAGAAACTGACACTCGATGAAATAGTGAAGGCTTTGCCATCTGCTCTTGATGGCGAGTATTGGCAATGGTTTCATCGACAGTATCAGTTTTGGAAAACCTACGAAGATTTCGTAGATGCTTTCCGCCTACAGTACAGTTTCGAAGATGTACAAGAACGACTGCGAAAGTAACTGGAAGTGCGCACCCAAGGACCTAGCGAGGACATCTCGACGTATCTGTTGAAGGTGCGTGACCTGCTGGATCAGCTGAAGCATCCGCTTACGTTAGGAGAGCAGCTCGATCGTGTTTACCAGAAGCTTCATGCGTCGTACAGACTGCGCATCGAGAGCAAAGATTTTGAAAAATTTCCGGAGTTGCAGAGGTTAGGCAAGAGAGAGGAGTTGCGCAGAGCTCAGAAAAAAGCGTACAAGCCGCCACCTCCGATTGCAGACTCAACCTTTCCTGCTTCAGCGTATATTCTTCCGAAGCAGCAACGACATGTGAAGTTGGCTCCAGTACAGCAGACAGCGGCAGATGATCTCGACGACATACGCTCCAGCACAAGCAACCTAGCTTCTGTCGCAGCCACACAGACGGATGGAGGCAATCGTCAACAATCGTCGAGAGAAGGAAAATACAAAGCAGCGGACGAGCAGCCAGGCGAGAAGAAGGACCGTAAGCTAGACGCCCGCAGCAAGAGTAGGGGCCGTCGCGGCGTCAAACCGAAAAAGGATCCAGTCCAGCCGAAGGAGGACGAGCCGACGCAGGGAGAGTTGAAGATAGAAACTGACCCACCGAAGACCAGATATGAAGACATGCAGCGAAGAAAGCAGAGAGAACCATGTTTTCGTTGCGGTCAAGCCAGCCATTGGAGACGAGAATGCATGAATGCAGCTGTCTGCCAGAATTGCGGCCAGCCAAACACGACTACGCGCAATTGCACTAAGTGCAATTCGGCCAAGACGACGCAACTACAACGAAAATCGACGAGAGGTCCTCTACCAAATCGGAGACCTTGTGAGACGCCGAAATTATGTTTTATCGTCCACGGAGGACCGATTTGCGGCTAAACAGGCGCCGAGATTTGTTGAGCCGGCGAAAGTAGTACAAGTATACTCTCCAGTAGTGTACTTGGTGGAGCATAGCTTATCAGTCAGGGTGCAGTACTCCCTGCACTCGGCAGCTACTTCTTGAGGAACGTAACCGTCTTTCTTCCAGCGCAAGAATTCCTTGGTCGATTGGAATATTCGCGCGTCAGACCTGAGAGAGGAATTACCTTACCTATATACAATCTCAAAAGTCCCTCTTCAATACCGTGCGATGCTTGGAGCCGTAGTACCACGTATCCATATCCACACTACGTCTACAGAGTGTTTACCATCGCAGTGCTTTTTTGCTCCCTACGGAAATCTCCGTAGTATTCCCTCCAATCGTGGGTTAATTAAGTTGGGCGCCAGACATCAAAGCCTGCCTATATTTCTATGTCGCGACGCGCCACGCGATCGCGCACTCAAGCAGCCGTCCCACAACAAGGGGAACGACGAAAAGGAGCAACACGAGCCAGCAGAGCAACGAGCCGCTCGACGACACGATCATCGCGCGCAGCTTCAACGACATGTTTCACGACACCCAGCAGCTCGTCAATCAGATTCCTTAACACGGCGACATGATAGCAGGAAGAAAATATCGTGGAGTATCAAAGCACGGTCAACGCGGAGCAGCAGAGTACGGGCAATGTAGGAACAGAGACCTACCTCTAGGCCAGTCAATAGAGACAAAAATCAGCGTTTTCGTGCCATAAATCTTATTAGTAAGCGGTAAACGCTATTGTACGCAGAATAATCCACAGTATA
>UXGD01007251.1:0-11223 GCA_900474315.1 Torymus auratus | reverse complement strand
ACGTTATTACGTTAAGAACCGCTGCAGAATTTAAACAAATCTCTTCATGATTTCTTTTGTGATATAAATAGCTAATCTAATGTAATACCAGTATGCCGGTCGCGCGAGATAGCACCTTCTTACGGGCCGAGCTGAAATGGCACGTTTTTACGCGCCGAGCTGAAATGGCACCTTTTTACGCGCCGAGCTGAAATAGCACCTTTTTACGTGTCGAGCCGAGATGGCTCCTTTTTCTTCCCACCCGACGATATCGTTTTTTACATTATACCATGTATACAAACGGTTGTAAAAAAATGTTGTTAATCATCCCCATGCATTCATGCGGTGCAGCCACCTTAATGCAGCAGCTTTTAGCTTTTATAAATAAAGTACTTAACTAGTTTTACTAGTCTATTTATAATACGAGAACAAGTTTGAAAAATTATTATATAATTTATATGAGAAACTTGATGTCTTTTATGCCTATTTCTAGCTAATAGTGTAGTATGAAAAAGGCTGATTTCTATAGTCTGTTTTAGGATACCGCAACATTTTTACACATAACTGAATTATATGTTACAATTCTTAAGAAAGCTTGTTATCTCATTGAATTTTGTTTCAAATGTAATATATTTCCAATATTATACATCTTAGCTGAAATTTGATACGTCAAAGTCATGAGTACAATGCTGAATTAAAACCAAAAATGACCTGATTCAGTATTTCCATTGAGCAACGATACAACAAAGCATCCCAGATAAGAAAATTAATCCAACAACGCTCTGTAATTCCTCAGCACCAGTGCGTCGAATCGGCCGATGAAGCGCCGCGATCAACTCTGAAAAGAGCCCCTGAAACCCCCTTCTCCCACCATCCTCACAGCGCACGCACACACAGCGGAACGCACCGCTGGCACCGCAGCAGAATCATCGCAACTCTCTCTCTCTCCCTCTCTCTCTGGCTCTCCTTTGCCTCTGCATCAATCGCTGTTCCGATTCATCGATTCGTAAAACAATACGCGGCTGATTACTCTCACCATTCATACGCACGCTCGCGCGCGCACTCGCGAATTATACGTGAGGCGCGTATACACGCTGAATTCCGTTGCATTGAGGTCTCGCGCGCGCGCTCGCGGATCGAATTATCACCTGTACGCGGATGTGGGTATGAAGAGGAAAGGGGATGGGAGTGTGGAAAAAAGAAGCTCGCTCGCTGGATAGTGCTCGAATTCGCGAGCATTCACACGCGAGAACAGACCAAGAGACCGTGTGTGAGAGAGACAGAGAAGGGGAGAGATTGATTGACTCGCAACCCGGATTTCTATGCGTTCGTCAATTTCTGCGCTTTAACGTGTCGGAAAAAATAATGAAAAGCTCCAATACGACGCGTGAGGAGAACGAGAAAGAATTTCATTACGAAAGAGCGTATTGGTAGAAAGAGTATGTACTAGTTTGTCGATTGTGTAGCTGAAAAGAGAGAGAGAGAGAGAGAGAGAGAGAGAGGTGAGAGGTGAGAGAGAAATCAAGTTTTTTTTTTGATATTTTGATAAAATAAACTTTTTCTGGCTAACAAATGGTCAATTTTAAATCTTAAAATTATTTATAAATCGAATTTCACACTATTTTTAATTCACACTTTTTCTTTTCTTTTGCGACTAGTAACAGTAAAAAGACGGCTGTTAATTAAATCAATTATTTTCGAACAAAAAAAAAAAAAAAAAAAAATTATCCAAAAATGGAACTGAGATTTTGACAGTTTCACAGAGAGGTAAATGCTATAAACTTTAAGGTACTGTAACCTTTAGTAATTCTGTAAACGAAGATTATATTACTATAGTAATATAATATAATACCTATATGGTACGGAAATTATATTATTAGTAATATAATTTTCGTTTACAGAATTACATTATAGCTCAATCATTGATAAATATATTTCAATAATATCTCCTATAATATTTTTATGTTAGAAAATCAAAATCCGTCTTTTACATTTTATATGAAAATTTTATAGATGTTATTGAAATCCTCAAAAAAAATTCTGGTGATAGTTTTTGATGATAGACGCCCTGGTAATGCTTTTGTAAATATATTTTATAAATGTTTTGGAATTAATGAGCTATTTCGCATTGAGTTAAGTGCTCAAAGTATTTTTTAAATCTGTCACTTTTGAATTTGACATAAAATATATCGACGGCTGAGAGTAAGAAAGCACTATCTCGGCACAAGCAGCGAATGCACTACCTCAGCTGCCGAGATAGCAATTTTTTCGGAGCTCGCGGCGAGATAGCGTCTTCTTCGCTGCTTGCGTCGAGATAGCGCCTTCTTTGCTGCTCATGCCGAGATAGCGCTTTCTTCCTCCCAGCCTTCAATATATAGAACCAAAGTATAACTATTCAAGAACCTATACATATTGTTACACAATATTAAGTTCGAGAAGCGAATTTTTCTTCTAAGAAATTATTAAACACCTTTTACTTTTAATTATAACATTTGATAAGAGAATTTACAACAGAGCATTTCCTATTTCTCAGAAAAAATGATGGATTTATTGTGAAGCCAATTTATTCATGATTTAGTTGAAGTGAGCAATGGGTTACTAGGTTATGAAAACAAAAATGCTACAAAGTATTGCTAAAAATTACAGCGCGCGAAGTGCGTTTAGAGAAGGCTAGTAATCAGAAGACATAGCCAATGAAAAACAAAGAAGAAGAAGACTAGTAATGTTAAAAAACAGATCGAGCGCTGACGTCTAGTTTCCGGTAAACGCGCTCTCGTAAACATCATATTCAAACGTCTCTCAATACTGCAACATATTATATGAAAAAAAAATTTATGATCAATCGATGACCGTACAATGCAAACCTCTCCTTTCAATTTCGCCATCCATATAATCCCCCAAACTTCTAAGGCCAATTACATTCCCGACGATTAAGCTCGACCTCCGCACAAACGTTACCGATCATCGAATGAGCACAACGCGAAAATCCCCCTCCGATCCCCCTAATTCTCACGCTAATCCTCGCGCAACCACTCGAATTCTCGCGCTTTCCGCTCGGAACAGACCGAGATAAAAAAAACCCTCCACCGAAAGAGACGAGAAAAAATCACCTCCGTTGGCCACGAATTCACGTACAACGGAAACCCATCCATGCCGACAGCAACCGCTGCTATTTCCTCGCGTAACGTGGGCAAGAGGAACATCTGTCAGGTATGTTTTATACTCATATATATGTGTGTATGTGTGCCCTTGCCTACGGCGTCACTCCCCCGACGCGCCCACTGTCCGCGTTAAATCAAGTGTACACGAATGCTGTGCAGCGCGCGCGCCCGCGCTGAAGGCGACGCTCATCGTTCTGTCTCTTTGTATACGGTATAAGGAAATCTGTTGCACACACGTCTTTATTGGCGGCACAATGTGCATGTAGAGCGATGGGCATTGTGCGCGTACGGGCGGGACTGACAATTTTTTCTTCTGGAAACTTAAGTTTTACGTAAATATTTGGGGGAGCTCGCACGACTGCCGTGCTTTTGTGACTTTTTATGTTAGAGGATAATCGAATTTCGCTGCTACACTGCTGTCGAATCGACTATTATAGTGCAGTGTGACATCTATAAGTAGATTTATTACATGGACTGGAGATGTAATAATTAACACTGGACACGTGCGACGAGTTTTTTTTTTATTTGAACTGATGTTTGTGAATTCAACAGAAACTTATAAGCTCTATTCTTATAGCTATTCTATGCTGTACAAAAATAAGTAGCAATTTACAATAATATTTCTCTAAATGTATAAACTAACGATTTAAACTTAGGATGTTAAGGATTCAGTAGTTTTATACATTTATAATTTTTTTTGACTGGTCAATAAAATTGCTACTCCAAAGTTATTATTGTTTAAATTATGAAATTATAATAACATTTGCTTAATTGCTTACTGAGTTAATGTTAGTTGTAAAATTTATCGTATTACTTTTTCAGGATTTCAATACTGAAAATTTCGAGTAGAAAAAATACGCATCGGCATTTTTTTTACGAATCAACAACACCCGTGCACAATCCAGTTATGTAGTTTGCTTTCGTTAAATCGAGTAAAACGCGCGAATTTGAAAATATCACCGAACGTAACTTTATTTTCTTTTTTCATGCGTAACAATAATCCAGTGCTATATTTACTGACTGTAAAAAAATGATAAAACAGAATTGTGCAACAATTAAGTAACGCAGTTTCTTTATTTGCAATCATTTGTCACAACTTTTAATCGAAGCTAATTTTTTGCTGGATATTTATCTTTCGATGAATTTAGTTACAGTAAAAATACCGTACGTCATTGAAATGGTGCTCGTATGTAGCATTTAAAATATAAAAAACTCGAGATTATAGCTTGTCACGCTTTTAATCCTCTTTAAGTTACAAAAATCTCTGTTTACATAAATTGCATCCACTGTTGTCCATTAAATCCTAGCGCGACAATGCGAAATTTCAGAAGGGTTCTCAGTTTCTCCGAAATGTGTAAATCTCCACACAATGCCTCAACGGCAATGTCATCGAGTGCAACAAAAGTGGCATAGCTTACAATAGAAAGAAGACAAGAAGAAGCAACGATGCCCCCGCGGCAATAGCAGGTCTTGTCGAAAGCGGCTGTATGCGCGCAACAACGCGTGTAAACACGAAAAGAAGGGATTACGACGCGCCGACGGCGCTCAGGGGTATATCGGTATCCCATCTCTTGAAAATCGGATTTCCAACGGGATGGCGATATCGATACCTCGGCCACCGTGTCAGTCCTAAGAAAACAAAAGCGTATAATACTATTTACCGATTTATTTCTAAGAGACTGTAATGGTGATCGAGTGACGACGTATTTTCTGCAAGATGGAATAACCGAAACATTGTGTGAAGGTGCGTAAACTAGGTTTATGCATACATTAGATATTTAGCATATATATAATAAACAAACATTATATTTTATTATAATTTTCGATAATGTTCTGAAATGGTATTAGCTCGGAACCGATTGGAAAAAGTGTTAATTGGTAAGAAAAAACTTCCAAACCAAACAAAATTGGCAGCTCTACCAAAATACTTATTCATTTTAGTAGCTGTAAAGTATGCTATTTATGCTCTCTTTTTTAGGTAAATAATCACCCATGCTTCAAACAATACTTTTGAAAGTATACGTACAATTGAGCCCACTTCATACACGGTACGTATGCAAATGAGCATGACTTGCCGCGCCCATAGTACGAGAACAATAACAATTACTGCTTGGTTTAACATATAATAAATAACATTGAAGCTAACAGAAAAATATTCAAAACTCGTATTTTAAATAATATTCGATTTCTATTCCATTACTTGTTTGTTATCAAGTTTGGCTATCCGTTTCAATAATATTTATCATGCTTTGGAACAAATATTAAAAGTATTTTGGTGTAGAGCTGTCAATTTAAATCCGGACAAAAAAATTGAGAGTATTTTTTAAATACTTATTAAGATATTTATTGTAAATTTTCAATATATCTTTGTAATCAAGTGTTTGGTGTCTAATGTATGCCAAGTTATATACATTTACAGATTGTTGCTTATTTTTAAGCTTAATTCTTAACCTACATACCAAATTTTAATCATTCAATTGGAAGTTAGTTTGTATTGACATATTTTTAGTTTTTTCGTAATTATCATTTAATGAGAAACTAAAATGCAGTTTTTATTTTATATAGAGAATATATCTATATTAATAACTCAAGTTTTTTAGTTTTTGAACACCCACTAAGAATCAATTCTCACTCTCTATACACGCATTATTCGCCTCGGTAATTAATAGGGGTATAAAAGACGAGGCATACTCGAGGTTTCAACCCAAAGAATCTCATTTCAATATAAATTCGAACAATGCCAAACTTAACAACCTCGCTAACCCCACAGTTGTCCATCTCCAAAACGGCATCACAAACGACTTTCCCATCAAATTCATTACTCTCTCTTCCTCTACTAGCTACTACAGACCCTCGAAAACTTTCGCCTCCGGCGATCGTCTCCTGCGTCTCTGCAATCGAAAGTTACTCTTCTCTCATCGAAGAATCCCGGTCGATTATGCGACTCTCTCTCTCTCTTTCTCTCCCTCTAACTCGCTCTCAATCGATATCCTCCTCTTCGTCCGGCAAGGCCAGCAGTAGCTCGCTCACTTACACACACACACACGGAGGTGCGATGAATTATAGAGGAAGCAAGTCTTCGCTGAGCGGGCGCGAGCGACATGAAATATGCAGCGGTCTAAGAGGGTAGTTTCGGGCGGCAGAAGGCGCCGCTTGCGCGTGAAGGGACGACTGTGACGACGACGACGACGACGACTGGGTTCAAATGGAATTAACACTACTGGCGAGCCACCCTCTCGGGGAGGGGTGACAACACGAGAGCGTGTAGTGCGCGTCTTCACGTCCGTGTGAAGAGCAGTCGGGGGGGAGCTCTTTGTCTCGTTCGGTCTGCTCGGCTAACTATCTCGGGCTGCCGATCATTTCGGCGGCTGTGTCGGCGGGATTTTAAGGGGACAGATTCGACGCTCGGCCCGCTTTGGGGCGGCGTGTCATTGATGCGTTTTAGATTCACGAAGCGTGTAGAGTGGATACGTTGCTTCGTTGGTCGTTGTGTCTCGATGAAGACTCTGCTAAAACATCATTGGAAATCGTACTTTCATCTCGAGTAAGAATGTATATTCTGATGGTTTACAGATTTGTGTTTCATAAAAGGTAACGTATTAACTTGGATAAAATAGAAAAAGGCCTGAGATTTTAGGTAAAAGTTTGATTTTATATATATGGTGTACAGCAAACTATTATCAAAACTCAAAATTAAATAAATGAGTCCAAGTACTTTTAGGTGAGATTGAAAAGTACCATAAAAAATGATAAGAGTATGCTATATTGTGCATTGATTTTTCATCTACTCTAACGTTTCTCTTAATATAATAATAGGCTTAGTATACACTTGAAATGATGGTTATCCCGAAAACTGACCCAATTTAACGCAACCCCTGGTCATCACCCTCCGTCTCGAAAGTTCTTTACCAGCCCAATCACCATAACTCTATACACCCCCTTACACGAAAAAGCCATCGAACGGCGAAAATGATCCCAACTTGGCCGTATGCGCGCCCCATACGCGACAATCAAAGCCAACTTACTCTCCATATATGCGCGAGATCTTCAGCCATCCTCTTATAACAACAGTCATTCCCTCGGCTGACGTCTCCCCGGAGTTCGATCGTGTCCGCGCCCGCCTCTATAAAACACATACGGGCTTCGCGCGGGGGTGAGGCCAAAGGGTCAGACTGCAAGATGGCCACACTGCCCTCGGAAATTGCCGGGGTGAGCTTACTTAAGGAACGGAACGGGAGACGCGAGGGCCCCATTAATGAGATAATGGCGCAGCTGCCTCGCGCAGCCAGCAGAGTATAACAATCTCCGAGTCGATGAGCCGTTCGAAATGACAGTGTGTGTCTGTGCAGCGCTTTGGCGCCGATTACGGAGCGCCGCCGCGCTGTTGAGGACCAGAGAAGGAGGCGTGTGTGCCCGAGGGTCGGGCAGTTGTTGAATGGCGAGAGGACCGAGGGGACACGAGTAGTACGCGTGTTAATTCGGGAAATCATGCGCCCGCGCGTGCGAGCGCTGATGCCCCGAGTGTTTGTGGGATTGATGTCGCACGAGTGTGTGTCTGTGGGTATATGCGTCGGAAGATGTATGCTGAATGGATACCTGTCTTGCGGGGTGGTTATAATATTTATTATACGCTGAGTCGGTTTTAAGCAGATTTCAAAGTATTGTGGGTTTAGGAGTATTGAAAGAATTAATATTTGCAATAATCACCGATTTTCCTGTCTTTATTACTTTTTTTTTAAATATACTCTTTTCGATTCGTGCATGAAAAAGCCCCTTTTTCTACCTAAAAACCGAATGGAAAATCGAAAATTTCGAGCATTTAGTGAGCAGCGGGAGAAACAGTACGTTATTCCAATCTTAACAAAAATAGACAGTTTTTTCCTTGAAAAGCGGGACCAAAGTTAGACTTATTCCTCTTTAAACTAATTTTACTTTTTTCCCGCAAATGCGAGTATATTTCAATACAGGGGGTGTAAAAGCGATTTTAAACATTTACAGAATGTTAAAAATCGCATTTTACAGACACCGTATCGAAAAATAGTATATGCACTATGGGCGCTCAGGGGACTCCTGTTACTCGTGTGAGTTTGACATTATTTCCCTCCTGTTCCTTACAAACCTTCATTACTAGTAAAAATGACTATCGGAAATGTGCAAGAAAAATGGCTAGTTTCTACTACGTCGCCGTAAATACTCTTTTGCGATGATCCTCTTCTATTTAATGGAATGATCAGAATCTCAAAATTTTTTAATATTCTGTAATGCTTTGCTCCTGTACTTAAAAATATTTACTTGCGACAGATACTTTATCAAGATGTTAACAATGAATAAAAAATATGGTAAAAAATATGTTTTATAATGTTTCAGAGATATTTATAAAAATATTAATTTTGCCATCTGATTTTGTCTCTCGCTCTCGTCATGTTAAATGGCCTACTACTGGTTTTTTTCTTAATATCAAAAATCACTTGGTGACGTCATGCCTTTGCTAATTTCCTTAGCTTAAAACTAGCTTGTTTCGATTGCACGCCATTTTTCACACCGATAAAAGTTCGAAAATGATTAGAAAAAGTGTTTCATTGATGGCAAAAAAATATATTCAATTTCAACCAGGACTTTATTAATAATAAAACTTATATTTTTTTCCTTTAAATTTTAATATTTATAGAAAAAATATATGAATATTCAAACCAGTAATTCAATGGTGCAAGCAAAATCGATAAAAATATGTACACGACTGACAACATTTTATCAAAATACAGTATCTTAAAGATATATGTAAATAAAAATATCACCCATTCTTCTATGTCAAATTAACTGCTTCCCAGGCTTCAAATCTATACCGAATTACCGCCACCCATCATCGATCCACGAAACCCGACACCCTGCACAAACACGCCGTATATAATACGCGATCCAGCATTTCCGACAAAGAGCCAAAGCGAGAGTGAGAGAGAGAGAGCGAGAGAGAGAGAACTTCGGCAAAATAATATCCAGCCGTCGAACGCGCGCGCCCAGCAACGCCGGAATCGCAATACCCCCGAACGAGACAAACGGTACGTATAATCGGGGGTGTCGGGGTGCGCACTCTCTCTCTCTCTTCCGCTTTCTCTCTCTCTCTCTTCCATTGGCTTCCCAATAAATGCGTATCCATTCTCGCGCGCACGTATATACGCGCGCAGCCTCTCTCTCTTGCTCTCCCGCTCGCTCCTCCTTAATTCGAGTCAAGATTACAAATTGATTCCGTAGCGCAGTCTGTGTATGAATCAGGCGTCACGTGTTCGGGACGCACCCCTCGGAAAAGCCGAACTCTCGCACATCGTTACGTACACGTGTGTCTGTGTGTGCGCGTGAATATGTGTGCAGCAAACTCGAGGATGAGAGATGAAGTTGTGCGCGACGTGAGCGCGCTCGCGCACACCCGCTGTGTTTGCAGTTTTGCAGCGGTCGAACGCGCTATAGGGCTGTATACACGGTGTATATATGTGTGTGTGTGTATTCAGAGAGAGCGCAGAACAGCGGCCTTATTCGCGTTTTAAAGCGCGCGTGTAAAAAGCGGCGAGAGAACGAGAGTGAGTGGCCGCGATCGATTTCGCGTGCGCGCCGAGTTAAGTTGAGGGTCGATTTTCTCTTTTTTTTCACCTACTGGGAGTGGGTAAAGAATTTAGAGGTAGGGTCGAATTATTTGTTTTGATATTTTGAATCTGTCGAATATATTTTTTTGAATTTTTATAATTAATAGTTTCCTTGATGTGTTGATAACAAAATTGAGCGCTCTGTTACGTCTAGATGAGAAATTTCTACGTTCACTGATAAATTTGGTATACGCTTCAGAGCAATATAGGAGTATAAAGCTAGAGGTTTATAGCTTAATAATGCCGTTCAAAGTCTTCAATAATGTCTTTTCGCAAGCGATATTCTGTGTGGTCATCGTTTGAACCGTATACTATATTTGTAAAATTACTTTTACCATGCTTACTTTACTTAGTTCAACGTTCCAAAAACGCCTTCACTATTTATTAAAATTACTTACCATTACGATATTCTTAGGCTTAAAACATCGCCTGTAAAGAGATAGAAGATACTGATTCTTCTCTCACAAAACCGAAACAGTTCCTTAAATTTTAACATTTAACATTTTTGTAACGAGCATAACAATGCATACCCACTAAAAAATATAATAAAAAACGATGCATCATTTCCACTGACTCGCTCATTCGCCACACATCCTATACCACATCGATCAAAAAAGCTCCAATCATTCCGAAAACTGAAATATCCACCTCGTCGACCCCCTATCCCACTAACCGCGCGGTCCTAACGCGCCCAAAAGTCACCCCGCGCGAGTACGTCTCGCCGGAAAATTTTAATGAAATCTCCTGCCGTCTAACTCTCACGCCCTAATAACGCAAGTGTACATATACGCACGCACGCCGTGAAATTTTTCGCGCACGCACAGAGAGGCGATGATCGATGCCCCCGGCAAATATATATAACACGAGGCAGCCCCTGCAGCAGCGCCAACCCCTTTCGAGGGCCCCCCGCGAGGCGCGCAAATGGCCTGCCTACGTGACAAATCTTTAATTGAACAATGCGCGCGGCGCCTCGTGTGTCCCCGAGATTTCGTCGCGTGAAGAGGGAGTATAGGAGGATTTGATCGAGAGAAAAAAAAAACAAAGAGTGAGAGAGAGAGAAAGAGAGAGAGAGAGGGGGGGGAAATATCTCGTCGTTTGCATGTGCGCGGGCGAGGTAGGCCGGGTTGTCTTTCTGAAGGCATTTGGCATCGGGGCTGATGCTGGCATTCCTCGGTGCCGTTCGTTTGTTTAGGGGAGAGAGAGAGAGGGAGAGAGAGAGAATGATTTTAATGAAGGGAGTGTGTAGAAGGGATATTTGTAAATTTATTGTTGTACTCTGTAAATGGAAAATAGTAAAACAGTTACTATTTGAGGAAAATAAGTTGGGCACTGCTGAAATAGTGGCTATACTGAGAGAAGTTTAGGGTGCCCCCCGTACTTGCTAGTAGCGCTGATTTCCGAAACGTACACAAAGATTCGTCCCTCGATTTGAAACAGATGATAACCTA
>UXGD01007250.1:0-11226 GCA_900474315.1 Torymus auratus | reverse complement strand
GACATTGCGCGCTCTCGATACAGTCGCGCGCTCACACATACCTACTAATATTCTCATGCGTACAATATAGATATATACTATTTTCAACAAATTTATATAATAAAAATGCGTTAGACTGCTTACAGCGCCACCCTCCATTTAAAATACATTGACTTCGGCGCCCCCCTAAGTGCTACTTTTACGCACGCTTGTGATTTCGGCAAAATGAAAATAGTTATTTTCGATAGAAGTGCGAAAAATTGATTTTATTCTCGTTGGGAGTGCAAAGGTAAAAAGGCCACACGATGATATAATCACTTTCTCACTCGAGTATCGAACACTATTTTTTGACACAACGGGAAGCTTAATTTTGGCCACGCTTTTTTTAGAGCGTGTGCAAAATCGATTTGCGCACGGAGTGTGAAAAAGTATTCTTTGTAAAAGTGTAAAAAAATAATGTTCATATATACGATAAATATAATTTATGCAAAAATCATTTTTATCGCACTTGTATACAAAATTACTATTATATATTAATTGATAAAAGTGAAGGTAAGTGAGAACCCACTTATTAATAAGCGTAGTTGGCTCCTCTCTATCAATCTGACTGGTAATCTACCAGGTATATTACTTGCAACTTTATTTAAATCAAGAGCTCTGTTAGCCAAATCATTTACATCCCATATTATTTCTGGCAATTCATTAACAAACTTGGGTGGCTCTTCTTGGGTGGCTCTCCATCTTAATCCTGCAACCGTAATGCCTTCTCGGAGGTACATCTAGAAAAACAAAAAACAATATAATAAAATAAATAACAGTATCAAATAACAGATGAAAGCAATATTGAAAGTCTTCTAACCATATTTCCAGCTTCTGTGTATCTTCTTTGCTGTTCTTCAAATCCGTATATACCCTTCCTCAACTTTATAAAATTCAATAAATTCGACAAGGTACTCACTAAGTCTTTTTGTATGTAATTTTCATTTCCTTTTATTATTCCTTTAGGATTATTATTGTATTAGTATTCTAAAAAAATTCATTAAAAACGAAGCAAGAAAATAGTGCATTGTGCAACTAGGGAGGAAAATTGCCTTTTTCTAGCGAGGATGATGATTGAGCACGAGTGGTCAAAATCATCATCCGAATCTGAAACAGTCAATTGCTTCTTTTTACACATACTACTTTTTTTAATAAGTGTAGGAATATGACCTTTTTTGCATAAAAAGTAAATGGGAGATCGGGTATATCGAGTCGTCATACAGCGGGAGACTTTTCGTCCCGCTACTGCGGGAGACCTCACCAAACGCTCGAAATGTTCGATTTTCGATTAACTTTTCTACGCATAAAAAGTGTCTTTTTTATGTATGTGTTGAAAAGAAGTATTTGTGCTGTCAGCTATATTTTCAGACCTCAAATGATATTCGTAAAAAAAAATTTTACCGATACAAAGCTTTCTCTTTGAGAGAACAAAAATGTGCCATTTTCATTTCAATTTATAAAAATATTTTGAAAATTGCGTTGATTAATATTATATGTTCCACCATGGAGAAATTTGAAAAAAATATTATTAGCCTGATTATTTCTACTTGGATTTTCGTGATTATTACGTTCACGTCAATGGTTTTAAATTCCTTCAAATCTTTCTGGTGTCGGAGGGCGAATTGATCTTGAAGAACTTCTTGAAGGAGATCTAGAATATCTGGCCAAAGATGCATTATCTCTTGAATGTAATACTGAATGATCTTATCTCTGAGATCTTAATCGATCTCTTGATTGAGTTCTTGGCAGATCCCTCACAGTAGATCTGGAACGACCTCTACTTTGAGAATTTGTGCTCACTGTAGAAAGAGATTTTGAGCGAACTCTCGAAGGAGATCTTGAGCGAACTCTCGAAGGAGATCTTGAGCGAATTCTCGAAGGAGATCTTGAGCGAACTTTCGAAGGAGATCTTGAGCGAACTTTCGAAGGAGATCTTAAGCGAACTCTCAAAAGAGATCTTGAGCAAACTCTCGAAGGAGATCTGATGAGCTAAATTTAGAAGGATATTTATTGAGATCCTTCGAACATTTGGACTGAGGTACAGAATGAGATTTCGTAGAAGATTTAAAACGAGATTCATATCTATTTCTTGATGAAGATCTTGAAGTAGATCTTGAGTGAGATCTCGATCCCGATCTCAACTGCGATGACTTTGGTGGTATAACTAATGATGATACACTTTTGTCTATTGTCTTACTGATGTTTTGTGATGTTTGGATTCGATTAAGAGATACTCTCGGAATATTTTCATAAACTTGACAGTTAAGATTATCTTCAAACGGATCTAAAGTAAAATTCTTATTCAAAGACTTCAAAACTTGTTCACTATTTTTTTTGGTAGCGGCCTTCTTTTTTTTCTTTACTTCACGGCTATCTTGTGATAACTACAATATTAAAAGACAATATGTTAATAATTTATAAAATTATAATTACTCACCTAATTATTATTTTTAAGGGGATGCCGAATTCAATTTGCGATTTGCATTAAAATAGGTTTGAAACCATAAATCAGGGTAAGAATCATCTAAAAATGTCGCGAAAACCGATTTGGCACTTCGCAACTCAAAAATACCTCAAAAGACATCATTTTTTCAGACAAAGTATATTTTTCGGAAGAGCTTTATATCGCTTTATATAAAAATAATTACTGTATAAAACGATATAAAGCTCTTCCAAAAAATATACTGTGGTAGTGCTGAAAACCTTAATCAAAGATATCCCTTTTCGACCGGACGCTGAGATGGCTCCTTTTCCAACGGGGCGCGTGAAATGACTCCTTCTCCAACCGGGCGCTTAGATGACTCCTTCTCCAACCGGGCACTGAGATGATCCCTTTTCCAGCTGGGCGTTGGGATGACCCCTTCTTATTCGGAAGCAACGACTTATACTACAAACGTTCATTTACATCTTAATAGCATATTTCGATACATGTGCGAAAGTGTTGATTCTAGAACGAGTGTGAGGTTTGTCGCCCGGGCGAAGCGAGGGTGAAAATCACACTAGTGTAGAATCATCTTTCGCACGTGTATTTCAAACAATATTTTTTGATACCGGGAGCGTAAAAGCGATTTTAAAAATTTACAGAATATGTAAAATTGTATGTTATGTACAGCATATTGAAAAATCTTTTAATTTTTCCTTTCTAAAATTAAAAGAATTTGCTAAAAATTGTTATTCAAACAGAATCTAATTCTTGATAATAATTAACTCTGCGTTTTTTTCTACGTCAAGTTATAAATTTCTATAATCTGTTTAAACTTCTGAAGACGCTCGAGCCTTACTCAGCTATATCATGTATAAGATAGTAAGTAAAAGCGGTTGTAAAACTTTTTTCTGAACTTTTCAAGTTTGCAAGTATGAAAATTACTACCCTTTTTAATAAAAAGTACCTCACTGGTAAATTTTTCAGTGTATTTAATAATTTTCTCTAGAATTTTCTCTCGATGTAAGTAAAGCAACTATTAAGAGATTAATAATCACAATTTTACAATCAATTACAATTAAAATTATATTATTTCATTTGAAAACAAAATTATAGTTACCAAAGGAGCTTCTAGATCGCTACGAACATGCGGCGCTAGAGCCGGTACACTCCATGCTCTGGGAAGTGCTCCTTGAAGTTCCGGATATTTTTCTATTCCAGTAATGTTAAGACATCTGGTCAATGGAGCGGGCTTTGGTGAATCTTCGCTAATACGCGATAATACATTTTGAGTGGAGTACGTTTGTATTGGCTGTTGATGCGTTACGCTTACGCACGGTTGCGACGTCGTTTGAGCCTTCGTGTCGGGTGATGCTTGCAACTGACTGGCTGTCACTGCTACTTCACTACCAGCTGTTTCCTGACAAGCAGAGAATAATGTCAATACATTTTCGTAAAAGACAATACAACATATATTACATCTCTATTTTCAAACAACACTACGCCGTTAAAAATAAAAACTAATAGAAACTAAAATATTTATGTGTCATTCTCTGGAAACTGGACCTTCCTATCCCTCCCCTTTGTTTTGACCAATTTAAGTTAATGGATGCTCAAATTGTAGGTAATTATATCTAATTACTTCTGCTGTGTGATGGCCAACATGAGAAATAAACGACCTACAAAACCCACTCAATAATAGTTTTAGAGCTTCTTCGAATAATCGTGCGGCAAATGTGTCTACATAGAAAATTTTCAGATTCATGGGGTTTTTATGGGGTTTCCGATATTCTTTCGGCTTTTGAAAGCTAATGGTACATGATTCATGAATACATGGTATTATGGGGTGTCTAAGGGGTTTTGATGGTGTATTTTATAACTTTTGTGTATAGCCTCTCTGAATGGTGGCAAATCTACCTATATAAAAAATGTTAGGTTCGTGGTGTTTTCGATATTTATCGAATTTTGGAAGCTAATGGTACATGATTCATGAATATATGATCTTATAGGGTGTCTATGAGGTTTTTATGGTGCATATTATAAATTATGTGTATAGCCTCTCTGTACTGTGTCGCGAGCGGTCAATACCGATGCGTACACGGTTTGACAAAAATGAAAAAATCTCATGGATATCCGATAAGACCGCAACAATTCCGCAACACTCTCGTGAAAGTGTACCCCAAAATTTCTGTATTGAACCACTATCTATATAAAACGTACGCTTTTAGATTGTGTCAAAGTAACATGACTGCAAAAATAACATTCTTCTTGAATATTTTTAGAACAAAAAAACTATTAATTTTACAAAATAATAAATTTTATCCACCCCCTCTCTTTCTCTACGCCGCGCTCTCTCTCTCTCTCTCTCTCTCGCTCTCTCTCTCTCTCTCGCTTTCTCTCTCTCTCTCTCTCCCTCCCATCCTCCCTCCCTCCTTCTAACATGCGTCAAACTCTGTACCAAGATCTTTAACGCGAGCCTTAATATTTTGTAAAACGATCGCAGTAAAACAAATAGTATTGTTAATAAAACTTTCGATGAAATTATAAAATAAGGCAAGTATCAGTTTTTTCTGTATAATCTATAAAATAACAAGATTTATAATTTTGTAAAAGTAATCAAATAAATACTAGCGAAAAAGTCTTTTACCTCTTCGTACCAATCATATATGCTCAACAAATTGTATGTAAGTACACATTCACATTGTTCACTGCAAATTAAACAATCGAAAGTTGTGAAATCAATTATCGATAGTCAAGTAGTGCAAACAACTCTCCGAAATAACTATATGACTATTCTCAGAAATGTATTCAAACTTCTTCATCCTTCTATACAAATTAAACACAAGAAAGTACTGAAATAAATTTATTTTAGACAAGTATCCGTAAATTAACTTGACTAACATAAAGATCTTTTCGTACCTCGAGTGTAAAATTACATTTTACGTCCACCTGATATTGAGCTCCAGCGCTAGCGAAGTTGGCTTCAGTGCTTATTTATAGCATAAGAGTGTAAAATCTTACACCCATCGTACAAACATTATTTTTCATCGTCGTGAGCGCAATCTATCTTCATAAAACCTTTTTCTTGGAAACATATTGTGGACCCTTTACGAAACAATGGTACAAATAGTTACCATCCCTATTTTTCCTTATTTTTTTCAATTTTGAGTACCCTATAGTATAATATTACGCATCTTGGGAGGACAAGAGAAGAGAAGCCTAGAGCTGCTCTAGCAGGGATGGTCCTCCGTTCTCCCATACATACATAGCGGGCCCGACGATTTGCCGTTCAAGGTATCGGCATGATGGTCATTTTCATATAAATATACATATGTTAAAAAATCAAGTAAAATATGTAAATAATAAATATATATATATATATATAAATCGATTGCTTCTTCATATTAAATACTGATTTGTGAATCTAGTTAGTAAAGTGAAAAGTTCTTTTCAATATAGGCTATAAATTTATATGAATTTTTCAGCGTTTAAAAAAAGACGCACAAAAACTCTTTTCAATATAGTCTATACATTTATATGAATTTTCTAGTATGTAAAAAACGACGGTTTGCAGTTTACAGGTAGTCTATTTCCATAAATCTAAAACACTAAATTTTTTCAAAAATTGATTAACAATATTTATACGAGCACTAAAAATAATTACGGTTGCTCTAATTTCTAATTAATTCCATTTAAGTACCATAATCTTACCTACATGTACTGTGTGCATAATTATGATTGACTTTTATTACCCAAAATATTTTTCCTTGTTTCCGCCTTCTTTTAAAGGCTGAAAAATTCATATAAATTTATAGCCTATATTGAAAAGAGACACTTCACTAATTAGATTCACGGATCAGTATTTAACATGTAGAACCAATCGATTTATACATTTTACCTGATTTTTTAACATATGAATATTTACATGAAAATGACCATCATGTCGACACCATGAACTGCAAATTGTCGGGCCCCCCAGGTATGTATAGGAGAACGGAGGACCACCCCTGCTAGAGCAGCTCTAGAATTCTCTTCGCTTTTCCTCCCAAGATGCGTAATATTACACTATAGGAAGTTCAAAATTAAGAGAAAATAAGGAAAAATAGGGATGATAACTATTTTTACCATGGTTTCGTAAAGGGTCCACAATATGTTTGCATTGGGTCTATCAAGCTGCAATAGTAACATCAGCGTAATAAAAAAACAAACATCCTATAATTTTTAGCTCATTATTAGCTAATTAATTACCACTCATAATAATAAATAACCACTGCCAGTCGTCCGTTAACACCTGTTACGCTATCTTATGTTTTAAGCTGGCTTAGCATTGAGACCACGACCATAGTTTTTGACATACAAAAATGATTCAGGCGCCATAATTTTTAGCTCGCCGAGTACTATAAGATGATATAGTGCAAAATATGATGGAGTTCATTTTTAACCCCTAATTCAACAAAACCATACAAAAAATAACAAAAACGTATCAAGCGCATATCGCAGCGACTTGCCGTTGTAGATAAAACTTGCAACAGATAATTACAATTAAGTACCACTGCAGAAAATTCATTACCACCCAAAAACACCAATTAACACCTTTTTAACTGAGAAAATCGATTTAAGCTAGCGCAATCTCGCGTCGTAGCGGCTCTAGTCGAGTTACGGAGTGGATTCAAGGCTTACAATTTTCAGCTAGTCCAGTACTAAAAGATAGTACAGTGCAAAATATGATGTGGTTAATTTTTAACTCCTAAATTCAACAAAAAGATACAAAAAATAACAAAAAATTATCAAGCGGTTATTACAGCGCCTTGCCGACGTAGAGTAAGACTTGAAACATTCAATTACAATTAATTAACACTGCAGAAAGTTATTACCACCCAAAAACATCGATTAACACCTTTTTAAGCGGAACTTTTTTTATTATTTTACCGCAAGCTAGCGTAATCTCGCGTCCTAGCAGGTCTAGTCGTGTTACGGAGTCGATTCAGATCTTAACATTTTTAGCTGGCTGAGTACTTAAAAATTGTCTATCCCTTATCAGGGCGGCGGGTCGCTGTAGACTTAGACTTGAAATATATAATTACAATTAATTAACAAAGCAGGGACAACCACATAGTTTTCGAAATGAAAGGTAGCAGCACAGAATCTAGACTCTACAGAAATCCGAGAAAAACAGACTGGGCTACCTATGATAAAGTGCTGGGACAAAGCTCACTTTTTACACATGAAAGAGGGTATAAATTACGTCAGCGTAGATCTTGGTGTGGGCTCTCTATATGGTCCAGAACCATAGTCATTGATTAAATAAGTTTTTTCACTATCCGTAAGCTTTTTGAAGCAAATGTTACTGCGGATGGATTGACTCCAGTTTTGAACTAAATTACTCCTGAATAGTATAATTCCCATATGAGTGTAGGTTTGGTGGCAGAGATGCACACTAAAAACTTACCACAGCTCTTTAGACAAAGTACGAAGACTAGCAATAGGGAGCATAACGGGCTCTCCGAGCCCTATACCCCTTGCAGCACTAGAACCAATACTAGGAATACCACCCCTGCAAGATGTGGGACAGGGAGGGGGCTTGATCAAGAAGTTTAGCAGCTCCTACCCCCTGATATAGAAGCATCGGGGTGTGACAAGATAGGGCTAGGATCATATTCCGGAAATCCTACAAGGTGAACATCTCCGACAGAGAAAAGTGGGCCAATGGTATCCACGCTTACACCCAATCGACCGTGGTATGGTGCACAGATGGCTCCAAAAATGAGAATGGCATGAGGGCAGGTGCCTGGGAGAAAGGTAGCTCTACGGAGCTGGTACACACACTTGACTCACACGCATCGGTGTTCTAGGCAGAAGTAAGAGTCATAGCGGAGTGAGCTCCAGTGCAACTTACCAGAGACAACTGAGGTCGTGGACCATCACTATTTACTCAGACAACAGGGCTGCACTGATGGCCCTCAACTGCACCATTATTTACTCCAAGGAAGCGGTACATTGCATAGATATCCTTACGGCCCTGATCCGTAATAACGGGGTGACCCTAATTTGGTACCGGTAGGCGTTCCGCCGGGTGAAATTAAGAAAAAGACTTCTCTCTCAATGAAGGAGAAAATACTTAAGAAATGGGGGGAGTTGCCAGGTTTCAGACAAGCCAAAAGAATCATAAGCGACTACCCGCCAGAGCAATGGCTACAAGACGTAGGTAGGCTAAATAGGCCTAGACTAAAGAGGGTAGTGGGCTGGCTCACGGATCACTTGTGGGTCAAATACTACCTCCACAAATGCATGATCTTAAACGAGGAAAACTGCAGATGGTGTGGAGGGCTGGAGGAATCAACCTTCCATCTAATCTGCCGGTGCCCTGCCTTTGTGGGTACTAGGCGGGCGATGTAGCGGGAATGCTTCCTTCAGCATGAAACTCTAAGAGATCACAACCTACAGTTTTCTGCCAGATTATTGAGCGGATGGACAGAAGGCTTCATGGCAGCGAAAGTTTGAAAACACCAAAACCAAGGGGTACAGCACAATGGGTGTAAGCCTGAGTACCGAGTAGCACCTCTCTGAAAAAAACCGCTCGCCAGCCCCGATATATAGACATATACATAACAGAGCGGGGAATTGATTAACACTCGGAAATCTCTTAATATCTATTTTACGGAAAAGTAGAGACTCAAGCTTCCGAGTCGCTAGTCAAGTTACGGAATTGATTGCGGTGCCATGAAAATAATGCAAGGAAGGTGTTCTTATACCCCAAATTTTCAACAATTCAAATTTTTTTTTTTTTATTTTATTGCTTCCTCCTAGAGGAAGCTTTGTGATAGTAAACAAAAAGTTTTTGAGAAAATGTGTTAGGAATGTTGTTTAGCAAATTTGGAATTGAAATACGCTATTTTTAGAAAATGTCCCTACTTTGGAATACCGAACTGGTCGAGTGCTTCCATGATTCGGTCCCACCTCGCGGAGTTGAACGTGTTCTGCGTGTCCAGCATCACTACTGCGCAGTATTGTTTCTCACCATTTTTCCATCTAGTCCCTGAGATTTTTCCATCTAGTCCCAGGTCAGGTCAACCATCGAAGTTTTATCGTCCCTCTGGAACGTCGGCAACGTCTCAATGTTCAAAGAAACCATGCCTAAGCAGGACATTGCTTGTAGGAGCTCGTTGCCTCTCGCGTCCGTTTTCTTGCTACCCCATTCAGCAGCCCAGGTGTTGAAATCCCCAGCTATGACTCTGGGAGAGTATTTTCTGGCATCCATAGCTAGCCGGTCGAGTAACTCCTTGAGCTCGCTGATCGTTAGGCTCGGAGGGGTATAGACGATGTAGAAATGCACATTTCGAAGCATAACTCTCACAAATCCTCTTTAAGTGGTGTCTACTTGATCCTCAAATGACCAATTTTTGCAGGACCATATGGCAGTAATCCCTGTGGCATCTGTCACCCATGCTTGTGTGTTGAGCCTGCTGTATGGATCAGCAACAATGACCAGATCTATATCCATCTCTCTCACTGTTTCAGCGAGTAGATCATGTACTGCCTCATAGTGATTTAGATTGTGCTGTAGTATTTTGATTTCCGTCTTTCGGGTTTCCGGGTTTCCTCTTGTTTTTGTTTTTGTCGTAGAAGGCCACACATTTGTAGCTTCCTGCTCTGTAATGGCTGCTTTTGACCCTTTCAGCACACAGGGGACAGTGCAGATCGTTATTGCACTGGACAATTGTATGGCCTGCCTGACAACATTTGAGACAGAGAGAGAGAGAGAGATCTGTTGATCTCACTGGGCAGTTGATCGCAATATGACCTGAGTTCCAGCATTTAAAGCACTTTCTTGGTCTGTCTATTTCTTTAACTGGACAGTTAATTAGTCCGATTCGAATTCTCCCATGTCGCCCATAACTCTCAAGACTATCTCCTCTGGTAGTCTGACCAGTGCAATCTGGGCCCCCTTGTAGGCCGGTCGCAGTGCTCTTATCGAATTTCTCGGTACTACAATGTCGCTACCTGCTGTCTTCTGGAGGACCGCTTTGACCTCATCTTCCGTGGTTGTGTCCTCAAGGTCTCTTATGGAGAGCTCTATCTCCAGGGGTCTTCCAGATACCTCCGGCTCATTACCTAATACGCTGGCCACCTTTCCTTGTAGGGATTCCAGCTTGTCTTCACTTTTCCGGTCGAGGACTATCAAGAGTAGATCCTTATTAGTCCTTCGTACCTTGTCAATGGTGTCCTCCAGCTCATCTTCTCGGAGCTCATTCACGGTCCTATTCTTCTTCTCATCTAGTACTTGGATTAGATGCTCTCTGGGGCCTCCGCTACCCGTCCCACCTGAGCCCCTTGTGCCGCGCTAGTCTGGTTGCCTCCTTCTTCTTCATCCCCACTTGTCGTTTGAGTTGTGAGTAAGGGCCAAGTGATCCACCCCTTCTGCATCAGCCTGATTGGCCACATCGTGCTTGTGGCTCCCCCCAAAATCTGTGGAGCCTGTTAGTCCAGGAGCTAGCGACATTAAAAAGTGACAAATATGTTTAAAGATGATTTACATATTTTGTTACTATATTAGTGCTGTACATTCAGAAAATGCAATCCTGCCGGCGCACCAGCGGGACACCAGGGGTCAGGATGGTCTCCAATATGTAAACAAAAAAGTTCATTTTGTTGTAAATGTTTAAACATGAAATTAAGAATATAGATTGTTGACATTCACAGCAAATGAGGAATAAGGTCCTGCCACCTGTTTTGCGGAACGGCATACTCCTACCGATCGTGTAAACATAGGAAAATAGAATTATTAT
>UXGD01007249.1:0-11227 GCA_900474315.1 Torymus auratus | reverse complement strand
ACACAGAGAGAAGAAAATCTTTATATTAAAGGAACGTCATTTACTATAAAGAAACGGACGTTTGGATAGGGACAAACGAATATTCGTTTACAGTTAAGTCATATTTCTTAATAGTTAAGAAACCATTTCTTTGAAATCGTAGAAGATTTGAATTTCTTAACTATTATGAAATATTACTTAATTATAAAGAAATATTGTTTACGATAAAGAAATATCGTTAATTATTAAGAAATACAACTTTGATACAAATAACATTAGAATTTTATAATTAGAAAAGCATACTTTTAATATAAAAATTTTCTTTTCTCTGTGTACAGTAGTGATAATAGATGTATATTATCTCTTTGGAAAAATTTAATCACAGTAATTAGGTCAACGCATTACAACCATGAACCTAGAACACAAACGGATTCCCTCCAAACCAACCCTCTTACCTGAGACACAACGACACAAGACGGACTAAGTGACTACCAAAATTACATACCATTAGGGTAATGAAGATTGTGCAATAACAAAGCAGTAACTCTGAGTTCACATACACTTGGATTACACTCTGAGTAAGGAGCTTCTAAGGGTCGAATTAAATGAAAAATAGAAGCTTGCAATACAAACTATAAATTTCTTTTGTTGACAATGTTAAAAGAAATTGATGTCCAATTAAAAAACCAATTTCCAAAGAATAGTATCAAATAGAATTTAACAGATTTTTTAATAGTTCAACTCATTTCAAGCCGTCATTGCCCAATCGGGATGTTTGAACAACTAAATCAGTGCATCTATTAATACAGCATCGCTCCTGTTAAATCACGTTTTTCCTGTATTCAAGCAAAAAGCCAGGGCACGAAGACGTATAAAAATTCATCAAATGCTTTCCGAGAAAAGTGGAGTAACGACGTAGGCTTAAGCCGGCCGCGTAGACTCGATAGCGACGAAACGCCAGCCGGTCGTAAAAACGAGAATAAAGAGCCCAGAAAGTCCATATAAAACGAAAGGTGTGCACGCTCTAAAGCGGCCTTTATTTTTGAGCCGCGATCGCGTGGAACTTTCGTTTGATGCTCTCGACAGCGAGTGTTAACACTGACGGGTGCGCGTGCGCGCATGCTCGTGTAAATCACCCTCCGTTCGAGATAAACGAGTGGCGGCAGTTCTCGCAGCCAGACGTGTATAGAGAAACGAACCAAGGCCGGAAATAGGTACTCTTACGTGTACGTGGAAATTCGCAGATTGTCTAAATATCGGGAGTTGCGTCATTCTATAGACACGTTCGTTGAATAGCTAGTTTAAGAACTTTGGTATGTTGCCGAAGTCAAAGAATCTTCGAATTTTAAATTATAAAAGTCTTTGTTGCGTCACTACATGACTATTTATCTACTTTTTACAAAGCTAAACACTGTGGAACTGTACAATTTCACTTTTAAACATCACTTTCTATACGGCTGAAGAAATATACTTTATTTTGCTCTATCTAAGCTACGTACACTGATATCGAGAACGGTTTACAGAGATTTGTAAAACATTACATTTACTAGTTATAATATTAGAAACAATTTTAATCTATACGTCAAATAAAAAAATACTATAGTATGTAGAAGCATACAAAAAAGTAATCAGACAATATAATTAAAAAGAACAGTTACAATTTTCGTATGTAGAATAATTTTCTTTTTTTTTTTTTAATTTTGTCCTACTGCAAATAATATAACTTTAATTTTACTAGCCATTATATCTTATTACAATATTCTTAAATAAAATTCATCCAGTATTTTATAGATGTACAACGAATTGCCCAAGTAACCGTTGTAATAAAATTGGCTTCAAATAGATGAGTAAAACTGAGATAAGGCCGAATTCTTTGGAATATTTTTAGTCTCCTCTGAAGTGGCCATTACATGCGGAATGATTTGTGTACAGAAGAGAACTGGTGGGCGGTTTTTCCCAAGCCAAGAGCAATACACATTCAAAATTAAGTCGATCCATAACATCAATTTTTCGTCAGCAGGCCTGTAGCGTATATATACATATAGCCGATAAAGCCCTTTTGAAAATTCAGGGCACGTCGACGCTTGCCAAACATTCAGCCGCGCACGAGCCATATAAGCTCCGCTCGATATCGACTTTCGAAATAAACAAAAAAGAATACGGGCGGGACACTGGTTTCCCAAAATTTTCGGGAACATGCGAAGTGTGTATATCGACGACCGCGTCGAACGTATATAGGACTGTCGCGAGCAACCCCGCCCTATAATTGAAGCTCCGTTCGGAACAATCTCAGGAGGCTCGAAATGCCGCACGCGTACATACGCCGCAAAATTAATGCGCACGCGATCTTCCGGAAGGCTAACGACGTGAGGACTCTTTTGCGGAGGCATCGATTTCATTTCGAGTCGTCGTCGTCGTTGAGGGACCATTACTCTTTACACGCGAGTGAATTTTTTCCTGCATGCGTGATGTGTACAGAGCGCTTACTGCAGGCGGGGGAACGCTGTTGGTGATTCGACGAGAGCGCCTCTCACTCCCTTTCGGATCGATTAATGAGTCGTGATGTCAACTTCCGGGATGAGATGAGTATTCATTCATGAGCGCTTTTGCGAAAGTTCGAAATTTGCACTCGATATACACGCGTGAGTGTGTGTTGCTCGTCAGCGCTCTCTCGGCTTTTTTTTCCACAGACGCCCGATCGTTCGGAGGGAAAAGTTAGCAAGTTTAAATTGGATTTCGATTAAAACGGGGCAATGTTATATATTCGTTGCGTGGTTATGAAAATAATTCGGTGGAACAATTTCATTTTGGCGAAAATTTTGCGCTCAACTTCATCGCTCGTTATTAATAAGTTTATAGTGTTCGGACTTTGGCTCAAGCCTATTTTTACGTACTTTGGCTAAATTTGTACACGCATGTACATACGTCAATGCTGAGACCAACAATAGCTTTCAATACTGAAACTCAAACACGTGTAGGTAGCAGTTGGAAATTTAATAAAAAGAAAAAGTATAAAAACTCGCATAGTTCACTAAATTTGTTTGATGTAATAATTGTGTTAAACTACACATGTATTCTCATATTATTACATAATTTAAATATTTTAACAGTATTAGAATGATGGTATAACTCAAATTAACATTATGAGATATTTAAGCGATTAGTTTAATGGATTGTTCAATTTATCTCTATACAGCTAGCTAATCAAATAAAGTTATTTAATTAAATGGAATATTGGAATTGCACTAAGTGAACCGTTTGAAACTGCGGTCCCAATTGGTTTTTATACTCTCTTTTTTGTAAAATTTAATTTTATATATTGAGGTTATATAAATATAAATTCTAGGGATAATACATAGTTACTTTAAAAACAAAGCATTTGTAAATAACTAAAATAGTTTCTAATAATGTTTATATAAAAAATGGAGAAGCATCTATTTATTAAAATGTTTTTATATTTACCAATTCTTATTAAATACCACAGTAAACACGTTTTTCTTTATGTACAGAAAATGTTTGCTAATAAAAATATGATAATAGAACTATTATTCTTTTTGGAGGCTATCACAGAATGCACGCTGAGTGAGTTGAGAACAAATATTTTACTTTTTTCCGGAATTATATACTTTTTAACCAATTAAAAAATTCACGTTACTGGGACCAATTGAATGAATAATTATGATTTAAATAAAATAATTAATATTATAGGCAATATTGTTTTATGTAATTAATTTTTATTTAGATAGATCATCAGCTTCCTTATTTTACAACAACATGAAATAATATTAGACGTGAAAAAATTAAATTTTGGAATTTTCTAAGTCGTTTTCTATTTTGTGATTCCAATTATTAGATGTAATATAAAGAACTACAATAACTTTAGATGTAATATGCATTTAAATAAATTTGTTGTGGTGTATTCGATTTTTTACCTGTACATACATAAAACGCGGACTAATCAATCAACCTTAATAAAACCACATTTACCCTAAGTAGAATTAATCAGGCGAAATGAATATACCATCAATTTTGTAAATTCTAATAAAGTATAAGATACATGTAAACTATATTCATACTTATACTTTATAAACGAAAAAGTTATTGTAATATATTGAAAGAATATTCAAAGTATAACTACATAAACTATTTAAAATACCCTCAGCAATTAACTTACAAAATAGTACTTATTTAATGCTATCGAGAAATATGTCACATAGAAATTATGTATATCATTACATTCTTATTTTTGCACTATTAATTTCAGTAAACGAGATTCATTTTTTTGACGATAAAATAACTGACAATGACATTTCACCATGTAATGTAAAACTCACGTCAGATTTGTGCTTTCCCTCATTACGTTCTCACCCGTCTGTCTTATCATGAATGGAAATCAAAAAGGTATCTGATGGTCGAAAAAAGCACAGGTAAATGAGAGGAAAGCGAGAAATCTCGCGCAGTAGTACTCACAATCAGTCTCGGGCGTCGTCGCCACCGCAGCAGGAGTAAAAGCCCCTTGGGTCAGCCTCGCTCACTCCTCGTCGGCTTTTTCCTCGCACCTTCATTTCTCAGCCCATGTACGAAACGTTCACTGACAGGCGGGATATAGCACTGAGCGTCGTGAAGATATACACCCGCGCACGAATACAGTTTACGCAGCTCCTGTCTCGCTTTTCACGCTCGCGCGGACGTCTTGAGTGATATCACGACAGTTCACTGAATTACCACGAATGTCGAATACACACGTTTGTGCTACTTTTCTTTAAAACGTTTTTAATACTCATATGCTACTTGTAGATGCTGCCTCATTGCTGGCACCTGCAAATTTATTTATTCCTTTACACTCTCTTCCTTTAAACAAATTTATCGAATTGTATGCCAAGCAAATTAAAGCTCCGATAAATTTAATCACGAATACCGTCTAATGCGCCTTAATTAACAAACTATAGTAGATATTTGTTTATTATACCACAAAATATTATTTAATTCATTGTGTTTACATTTATGTGGATTCACGTATCAATTCCAAAGTCTTAAAAATATAAGCTGTATTAAAAGCATGCGAGACAATGGAACCTATCCAAAATCTCTTGAATGGAGAGAAAATAAGAGAGATAACAAAAAGATAGAATGCAGTGCCAAACAGATTTGATTTAAGAGGAGTAACTATTTGCTTGTGTAAAGACTATTGTGACGACAGAGAAAAATCGAGATAAAAATAACTGCACGTGTCAATCCTACAATACGAAATGATTTAATAGTATTTCTGAGTTTGAATATGCATTTTTGTATTATTATTACTTTGAAAAGATATGAAAAAAACTGTATTACACGACATAATATAAAATATAAAGATTATACTGAATTCTGAAATAATTTCTCAACGTCGACAAACATGTTTTTCTGCCACAATCGATGCTTTATCGTTATATCCATCGCGCACCGACTATATACACATCATCCCATTATTATCACTCTCAAATCTTAAACTATACCCTTATCCTGCGCCTGCGCGAAACAAAAAAGAAAACAGCAACTTTTCGTCGTAAATCCACTCGGACACTGTATCCTACCCCGGAGAAATATCTCGAGGGAGCTTGCGCGCGAGTGTGCAAGAGGAAGAGGAGAGAGAGAGCACGAAAGAATTGATTAAGAAACGCGAGCGGCCAAAGAGCCGCGGAAAAATATGAAAAAAGTGCCCTCTCCCTCTCCGTCGCTCGTCTCCCGCAGACATGTCACGCGCAAGGTCTTCTCGCGTGGGTGCTCACGTATACGTACTAGCAGCACTCGCGCACCTATATAATAGCCGCGCATCACACGGGGGAAGAGCGAGCTTGCCTCTCTCCTGCCCTCGGCTCAATCGAATCAGCGGAGCCGCGAGTCGGCCTCATTGCACATCTTCGCACTATCGGCAATCACACGTACGCGCCGCTAAGGAATCAACAAAGCACGCGCGCGCGCTCTGTGTGTGTGCACAGGTAGATCAGAGCCACTACGCAGTAGTAGAGGACGTGCAGCGTCAGACGCGCGGGCGCGGCAGCAGCAGCTGATCCGGGCGCCGGGAGAGCCGCGTTTCTCCCTCTCTGACTCTCTCGCTCTCTCTCTCTCTCTCTCTCTGCGTCTCTCGATTCGTGCGGCTGCGTGTCCCCGTTGCTCTCGGCGTGGCTCGCGCAGACCGACTGAGGAGTCGCCCGAGGGAGAGCAGTAGCTGCGCCCCGGCGCTGCTGGCCCCCCGGAGGGCGCGCACGTCCCACCCTCCCGTGCGTCCCCCCTCTACCTCTCCGCGAGAGATTGGAGAACGGCGCAAACGCGCGGAAGGAGCTCCAGCCGTCTGGTTGCTTGCTCTCGAAGAGCTTTAATCGGCCAGCGGGACACGGCATCCTCGCCTGCACGGTCATCTCTCCGCTCTGTGTAGAGAACCGCGGAGATGTTCCCCCGGATTGTTCATCGCAATCTTACCGGGGCTCTGCGGTCGCTGCGGAACGACCTTTCTGCGCGACACGTGCGACGGATGTTCCCAATGGGGGTGCAACGTGGTTTCATGACCACTGCGCGTGGTCTGTTCATAGATTTGCGATTCCTTCAAAAGGGCATACAGTTTTGCGAATTTAATGGATGTTGCATACAATTCTAAGAAAATGCAGCTTGAAACGAAAAGGGTTTACGGTTTTGCGTATTTAGTGGATGTTATATAAAATTCTCAGAAAATGTAGATTAACGAGGAAAATTGAATGAATCAATATTCCATCTTTATATTTTATAACTTCCATAATCTGGGGCTTAACTAAAGCGCGTAAAAGTGGAAATTAATTTTCGAGAACTAAGGGATTCCTGGATTTGGTCAAAATTTCCTGTTATAGCTGCAGTAGTCAATTAAAGAGGATCGTTGAAAATGAAAATACAGACCGGAAATGTTAATGTTAATTAGTTATGTTGGCTTTACTAAGTATGTTTGTACAATCGTGCATCTCCATAACTGTTATAGATATATATACACCAAATAATAAGGTAAGTCATTGCCATGCTATTTCAATATGTATTTACTTACGTATTACACATACAAATATAGGATGCAATTATTATACCGTTTTCTAATAATAAACAAATAAATAATGAATAATAATAAATGAATTTCTAAATTGTTTACAAACTATATATTAATATGCTTTTAATATATAGCAATAAAACAAAAAGCAAGTGTTTTCATAAATGTAATTATTTGTTGATTGGCGAACGTCAAAAAAATGGTGTATTTCTCCAAATTTAACATCTTTTCATCAGAACACGTTGCACTATTTATACAAAAGTAATTCTGTATTCATTTTGATTTACGAAATACACATCAGTCCAAAAACTTTTCGTTTAGATAACGCATTTCATTGATTGAAATTAACCAATAATGCGAGTATCTACCAGGATAGCCATGATATTATTAACCGCATATCAGATATTGCCTATATGCTATAGGACGCACGCGCGTGTCTAATCGCTTAATCATTAAAGCTCTTTCTCGATACTAAAAATAAATCTACAATTTAATCTGAATTTTATTTCTTCTTTTACATTAAGTTAATTATAAATCACTATAAAATATTTCGTTAAAACAATAATTAGTTTTCTATTAAATTAATAATTACTCATTTAAATGAAATAATTGGAAATAAATTCACAATTCAATCTGTTTTTAAATTATTTACTTTCATCTTAATGAAATTGTTTCGTAAAATAAATTAAATTTTTTTTATTTTTTTCTGAATAAAAATTTGAAACTTTTAAATATCCTAAAAATAATAACCGATATCATATACAACTATATATAGTTTTCGGAATTACTTTATTCTGGAAGTAATGAAAAGCATTGAATTTTCAAAGTAAATTTGTTTTTATAAAGAATATTTTGAAAAATTTATGTCATAAACTGCATTACCAACCATTTATATTTATGTAGTATAATTACAAATTTGCAATTTAAATAAGCGATAAATAATCAGGTTTGACATATAAAATATATTGATTTTCGAGTATGTAGAAGAGAGAAAGGAAGAGAAAATTATGTGGTCGAAAGAATTGAAAATGAGACGAAGCAAACAAGAGAAGATAGGTGGAGAGCCATGACCGTGTCATCTGCAGACTAAGGGCATTGAAAAATAAAAAATTGAAAAAAATACGTATTACCATTTTATTGAAATAGAAAAATAATAGAATTCTATAATGCGTATAACATTTGTAAAGATTTATTTTTTCCTTCTTACACCAAAAAATTGATAACAATTATTTTCGATCATAAGCTCTTAAATAAATTTTCTTTACAGAACGCTTTCTTTAATCGTGTATAATATCGGGTACTATCATTAAAATATTCATTGGAAAAAGAAAAAGTATGAATAAATCACGTCTAACACCAAACGTTTTTGGTCTTTCAAAACACGACGTATTCAAGAGAGTTAACGAAAATTCAATGTACGCTATAAGTTAAAATTAAAAGGCCCATAACTTGCTCGTTCGCGAATCCAATTCAACTTGCTCGCAGCACAGCGCCTTGGCTCGAATAAATAATAAAAAAAGCGCAAAGAAAGCGTTTGATGAAAGCAGGTAGACAGATAGGTAGATATTTATCCAAGAAAGATAAACAGAGGTAGCGAAAGACACCGGGAGGGAGGATAGTGGACATGCGGAGGATGTATAAAAGAGGGAAAGAGAGGGGGAGAGCAGCCACGACGGGCGTTTCTCCTATTGATCGATCCTCTCGCGCGAGCACGTGAGCCAGGAGGAGAGAGAGAGCGAGAGAGAGTGCGCGAGCGCGAACTGGCGAAAAGCGCGAAACCCAGCAGCGCGGTCGCGGTGACGTATGACGCGTTGATGATTCTCTCGCTCTTGCTCTCTCCCGCCGTTTATTTTTTCGACGAATCTTATAAGTAGTGCGCGCGCTCGACACGAAATGCGCTTATCTTCTGCGGTACTTATGAGCATTCATTCGTTTACCTCTGATGTAGCCATTTGTTGTTTTTCAGAAAGAGCATGCATGTTTAGTTCTTTTCTTCAATTATTACTTTTTCACCGATTTTAATTTGGGAAACTCGTCATTTTCTTCATTGAAAAGGTAGGTCATTATTTGCCAATCTACACCGACCAACATATCGCTCTCAGACTGTACTTTTCATAGATAATTGAAATTAATGATGGAATATTTTTCAAACTTGCAAAGGTTTTTCATTGATAATCTTGATATTGACAGAGATCAAAATATTGAGTAAAACAATAAAACGCATGATAAATATTTTCAATAATTTCTGTTCTAAGTTTTGCTTAGAACATTTAATTCTATTTTATTACAAGTTTTACTTAGAACATAAATATTTTTAAACTATAGCACAAGAATTATAAAAATATCAAAAGATAAAATATAATCTAATTTATCGTATAAATTGTTACTTTGCTTCGTTGTTTGTGAGTTTACCACTCATTTGTAAAACCATAAAATGTGCCAATTTTTTGACTAATATATGGCATTCATTTTTCTATATGGAAGTAACTCATTGCAAAATTATGTGTTTGTATGTTTATTACGTTTATATTCTTGCATAGGTTTTCATGGAAATTCTCTGTAATATTCGAGATAACATTTCCCAATAAAATTAATTTCGCTTCATTTTCTATACTATATAGGTAGGCAGTATTATATACCTTTCTTTATTCTACAGTTTTCATAGAAGTATCTCATTTCACAATTATGTGAAAGTATTACGTTTTTATTCTTCCATAGCTTTTCGCGGAAAGAATATTCGAGATAGGATTTCCCAATAAAATTAATTTCGCTTCATTTTCTATATATTCGCAGTATTATGCCTTTCTTGATTCTACAAGATGATTTCCGTCACGGAAATAGTAATAAAATAATGTCATAAAACTAGGGAAAACAAATTTAAGGTCAATTGAAACAATACCACAGCGAACTTTATAGATCTCGTATGCACGTCTCAGATCTCAATGTAACCAAGAAAAGGAAAAGAAAATGCGAAAAATCTCTTGACAAGAGTACCATACAACTGACTTTTTCGCCTGATATACAGAGCGCCACTTGCAAACGCTGTCTGGCCAACCCTAATAGAGTTCAGGGACACCTATTCTTCGACGAGGGCGTTTCATTTCATGTGTGAGTGTGTGTGTATGTGTCTGTGTGTCGCCTGCATCTTTTTCAGGCACCTGCACTTACCTACGTACCTATATGCGCATGCATCAGGCGTTTTACGAGGAGGAAATGTAGGACGACTGCGTGCAAGAGCTATACCACCGAGACCTATTTATCGCACCATTTTTGCAAATCCGCGCGACCCGGATTTGCCGCGGGCGCTGCTTACCATTCGGTGGCGGCTGACCCGCGGTAGTGTACCGGAAATTCGATCTACGCATGACGAGCGGTAGCGGCGGCGGCGGCTAGGTGTGACTTTTCGAGCGAATGGGTTCGTTTGACAGACAGCCCGAGGAAATGCAATTAACGTTCGTGAAACGCGCGAGCTGATCTGATGCGTATTGATTACGGCAAATGGGGGCTGATGCTTTAATCTCGCATTTGACGCGCTTCGGCTTTATTTTTATTTAATATGATCCTTTGCTTCCAATCGTTGTTTCATTTACTCGCTCATTTTACTCGCACTTGCAAAATTTTCCGATAAAAATGATTTTTAATCTGTTCGTGGTAGATCCTGGAGACATCTCAATAAGTAAATTACTATTATGAAGTAATAATAATAATATGACTGCTCTAAATGGGATAATAAGTAAACGATTTTGAAAATAGTTTATAGGATTGTGTAGCTTGAATAATGCAAAGCAGATTTAGAGGTATAAAAATGTCTATCTTAGAGATCTAGGAAAATTTCTCAAATAATTGTAATCTTGTTAGTTTTAGCTGATAAACAGGATTGTCTATTGTAAGTTCATTTACCGAAACTAAATTAATAAGTGGGCTATGAATTTAAGAATAATTTACTTCAGAAGAAGGGGTGGTGCTAGAATGTAACTGTTACGTATTGTATATAAAAACTTATAACTTATTTCATATTAAGATTTTCAGCGATCAAATGAAAACTACAGAAATACTAGTATGAATAAATCGATAGAGTAAACGCCATTTTGAAATGCAGATTTAACATCTAGTTTCCATGTAAATTGAGGAAAAAATATTATTATATATTATTATTATTATTATTATTATTATTATAATATTTCATAGCCTACGGTAGAAATC
>UXGD01007248.1:0-11230 GCA_900474315.1 Torymus auratus | reverse complement strand
GCGTGCGCGAAGTAGCTGTTTCACGCACGGCGTGCGCGAAGTACGCGCATGCGCAGATCAATTTACTTCGCGCACGCAAAACAAGCAAAAAGGAAAGTTTCACACACTGCGTTAAAAAAAAAAAAAGAGTTCGATACACGTGTGCGAGAATGACGCGCTTCGCACACTTGTATCGAAATGTACTATATCTTAACTCAGGCATGAAATATAGCCTTTTTCGCGGGTGAAAGTAGGAGAGAAAATTTCGCATTTTAAACGTATTTTGTAAAAGTAGTAAGAAATATCCATTTCTACCCTAAAACAGGTGAGAAATGAAAAACTGGTGAGGAATATTCATTTCTTACCAGAAACACGTGTAGGGGGTAGAAATTTTCATTTCTCACCTAAAACTAGTGAGAAATAGCTATTTCTCACCTGTTTTAGGTGAGAAATGAAAAACTAGTGAGAAATGGCTATTTCTTATCTGTTTTAGGTGGAAAATGGCCATTTCTCACTTGGTTTAGGTGAGAAATTAAATTTTATGCCTTTTTTCAGGGGATATAATTAATTTTTCAACTGCGTTGTGTACGACTCGAAATGCCCAATCCTCTCTCTGACTCATACATATAAAAAGACGCCTGTCATGCCTTTGTTAAAAAAAAATACGATTTGTCACTCGTGAAGAATAGTTCATTGTGCAACAAGGGAAGAAAATTGACTTTTTCTGAAAAAGTCAATTGCTCACTCGTTACACATAGTAATTTTTTTAATAAGTGTAGGAATAGGACCTTTTTTGCATGAAAAGTGAATGGGAGATCGGACATATCGAGTCGTCATATAGCGAGAGGCTAAGAACTTTTCCTCCTAAAAACTTCGATTTTCGATTCACTTTTCTACGCAGAAAAGGGGCCTTATTCATGCATGTTTTGGAAAAAAGCATTATTTTTTCAAGTTTGATTTTATTGTATCATATACTTATAATTGATTAAAATGTTTACAATGACAAGAACCATCAACCATTACCATAAAAATATTTTTAGCTTGAACTAATTAATTTGCTCATTTCATTCTTATAACGATGATATAATACCATAAAGTAAAACAATTAATTCCCTCGTCCTTATCAGGAATACTTAACCAGCAGCCGTGATGCATCTTCATTCTCCCATCTTAAATAAAATATATTTTTCCACATCTAAATTCAACACACGCGCGTTATCTCGTACGAAACCATCCGATCAAAATATATAATATAAGAAACCCGTACGCTATCACCCTCGCGCTCGCTCGTGTAACATACTGTGCAACTATCCATGCGCTTCGCCAGCCGTGAAGTTCGATTCTTTCTCACGCCCATTATATCCCTTACGTAAAGTAATGCAGTATGATATATACACGTATGGGGCTATAAATAGCCTATCAGAAGAGGCTGAGTTATCACAAGCGAGAGCGGGTGAAGAAAATGTGTGTTATATAGCGAGTACGCGTATTTACGCACAACTGCGTGGGCATGTCTGTCGCACTTGGGAGGAAGTGGCGCTCGCGTAAGATCGCGTTGAGGGTGTGTGCGTAAATGTGACCGAGCTGCATGCGTATAATTGAGATCTGGGTCAAGCGGCGCGTGCGGAATATTGTCACGTGAACACCAGATTCGACTGCTTTAGTGTAAAAAGTAGTCGGATTGATTGCTACCGGTTTTGGTTATCCGGATGAGTTGTTTTATATAAGACGGATGTGTATAGAACTTCGTCTTTGGACTTGATTAAACCCTAATTTATTTAAACGTCCTGATAAAAAGAAACGATAAAGTTTCCACTGTTGAAAGCATGCGGAAACCTCCAGAAATAGGATAGTAAATTCAGCAGCTGTCAATGATATGTCAACAGTTAATCAATATTTATGGATCGATTCTTTTATCTAACCTTCACTCGACCATAATTAATTTAAATGACTAATTGATATAAAAAAACTCGACTTAAAAGATTATAAGAATTCGCGCCCCACCCCTCATAAAAATAATAATCAAATTTTCCATAATTACATTTATGCCATAATCGTAGACAAAACACGATCATCCAACGATCAAACACATTGCATTACTTCCCAATCGCCTCACTCTTTCTCTCGTGTGGAGAGTCCGACATATCGGCGAAACCTCCCGAACCGATCATCCGCCCATTCTTATAAAAATCCGTCTATATATAGAGATTTCCGCGAAATAACCGGGGCAATCCGCATCGATTGCAATCGGAAAAAACGATCGACCACGGAGAAAACTTTCCTTCCTGCGGCTACATGTACGAGCGAAAGCGAAGAAGCTGTGGCAGCAGTAGCAGGCGGACGATAATAATTCACGGAGACAGGGTCGACGCATCGAACCGTGGGATAAGCGCCGTTGCTGCTGTTGCTGCGTTGCGACTGCTGCGGGGAGATGGCTGAGTTGCTTGAAGCGGCTGGAATACGGATAGGGGGAGATGAGCCTGATGGAGATTTGGATATTAGATATTGTGATTTAAACTCTTTCAATGACAGTTGATTGAAAGTTGGTTTTAATCAAGTGTTAACAAAATTTTTCGTTATCTTACAATGTCACGATTGTCAAATTACATAATAAAATAATGAGTTTCCAAATATTAATTACGTAAATTAAAATTTAGTACTGTTTTAATACTAATGCAGTACTTCCTCACAACAACAGAGAAGTACTTATGCGATAAATAAAGTCCTTCTACAAGTTGTCAACAAGATATGTTTTTATATTATTGTACAGTTCAAATACTTTTTTTTCATGTTTGCGTATATATTATAAAATCTAGTAAAATATCTAACGGAGGTTACAAAGAAAAAAGACGGTAGTTTATCGGAGAATCACTTATATATGTAATTTATTATGTAAACTTTACAAATTCTTCAATGCAAATACTATTTTTAAGCTCTGATTCATTTTCTAACCGCAAATTAAAGCTTAATTATTATACGATCGTCCACGAACCCATTCAAACATGAAAATTGATGTCCCAAACATCGTCTGGGTGAAGGTAAGAAAATAAACCACCCTCCCTCCCCTTAATTTCATGTATCTCATTAACATTCGTTGTTCACTCCACTGCGTAATCACACGCATAATTCTTAAAATGAGCGTGCAAAAATCTATTTTCGAACGATCGCGCAGTATATAAGGAGACCAGGATCCTGAGAACGGCTTTCAGTCTCAAAAATGCAGCACAGTGGTGGTCGACATTCGAGTTTCAGCGGGATAAAGGATTTGTCAAGTTCGCGTGGGCGTGCGATTAAGATTTTGCTTTTGGGCCAGCGCGGAGTCGGAAAAACAGGTAAAATTACTAAAAATTTGTGTATGCATTATTGCATTTAGTGTAGACAAACTAATGTTCCGAGACTTTTTGCATAACGTTTGAACTTTACACGTGTCAAACAAGCTATTATTGTAAACACAGATTATGCGATTCATTCATTAATTAAGTCATTGAGATTGTGTAAACATTTATTTTTGTAAATTAAAACTGGCTCTCGAGAATATCTAGACTGGTATACATTTTTATTCTATGAACATGCACGCAGCGATAGAAGTTATGTAATTAATATGTTATTGGCGGCATGGATGAAACAATTGTATTTACAAATGTGTATCGCATGAGCGGAAATAACTGAGGAAACGATTATATAATTGAGATCATTAAGGAATAGTCAAAAAAGTCCGAAGTATTTATACTTAAATTTACAATTATATTGATTTATAAATAGTAAACAATTATTTGTATATACTTCTGAGGTAATATCTTTTATGTTCAGAAGAACTTTGAACTTTTGAACAATGTTTCCGCTAACAGTATTAGTGAAATGACATAATCGACTAGTATCTAACTGATTTAGTTAGATTTGCAAGAAAAAATATTTTACAAATGCTCGCGTCATCAACTAATAACGCATACAATAATGTAACTTGACGTCACCGAGTAATTCCGCTGGTTTTCCTTTACAAAAGACATTGACCTATCTGATCGTAAAAGAGTTCAAGTCCTCTTCAAAATAAATTTTTTTTACTCAGTAATTTAGGGCAATCGAACTACTAAAACACAACAGTAAAGTCCAAAAATAACTCATTTCAGCCCAATAATTTAGCTTATGCTTACTTAAATATAGACATATGTAATTTTTGTTATTAATCAAAAGAAAATCAATAGTTATAATTGAAAAAAAGTTTGTTGATTCAATCGTCATTAGAAGACAACTAATTAATAAGTTTTGCTTCATCAAGATTGGTCAAAGTTTCCCTGAATATACGTTTTATAAATATGGTAACTTGGAGTAATTCGGCAACCTTAAGCGGAATATTTTCTTTCTCCTTCTGTAAATGCGTTGAGACAAAATTGTAAAAAATACTTTTTTTAACACATGCACGAAAAAGGCCCTTTTTCTGCGTAGAAAAGTGAATCGAAAATCGAACATTTCTAGCATTTGTCGAGGCCTCCCACAGCAGTGGGAGGAAAAGTTCTTAGCCTCTCGCTATATGACGACTTGATATGCCCGATCTCTCATTCACTTTTCATGTAAAAAAAGGTTCCTACACTTCAGCTATTCCTGCACTTATTAAAAAAATTACTATGTGTAATAAGGGAGCAATTGACTTTTTCAGACTCGGATGATGCACAATGTACTATTGAAGAGTATACTAAATTACTACCAAGAAAAAAATTGGAAACGCCCCAAATGTCATATTGGATTTGTAGGGTGCAAAAGTGTAAAATGTGCATTTTGGCCAAATTACCTGACATGTCATCTAATTCGGCCAATATTGAAAAAAACAATAGAATAAATTAAGTTATAAACAGTAAAAATTAATAAAATTTATTTTTTTAAATATGTAAAACCTGTATTTAATTATTAACTCCTATAAATAATTTTTAGTATAAAGGAAGTAAAGGAATTAATTTTTCATTATAATGTCTTCTATAAATGATTTTGGAATTCTATACGAACACAGTCATCCACACTTATCGAACGAACGCTTCTAAAACTAAACACACTCGACCCCTTACAGCCATAGCAGTGCGCTTCGCCACGCGTCGGTTCATCGGCGAGTACGACCGTGCGCACGAGTACGTCTACCGGGTGGACGGCGGAGCTCCACACCTCGGCTGGGAGATCGCCGACCCTCCGGACGAGTCAACTCGCGGTCCGTGCGAATCCCGCCTACGCTGGGCCGACGCCTGTCTCCTGGTCTACTCGGTCACCGACCGCGTCAGCTTCGACGAGATCTGGCGGCTGCGGTTCCTGGTCAACCAAGCGACGACTGCGCACCGGGGTTCGTTCCCCAAGAGGCTGCATCATCAGCCGCCCGTGGTGCTGCTGGTGGGGAATAAGACGGATTTGCAAAATGGCGGACCGCCGGAGGGGGACAGGATGGTGACGACGGAGGAAGGTAGGGCGAGGGCGAAACAGATCGAGGCTGATGGGTTCTGGGAGGTGTCGGCGAGGGAGTCGTACGATCAGGTGGGTGATGGTAAACGTTGGAGGTAAGGGGTTGTGTAAGGGGTAGATGTGGGTGAGTGATTGAGCCATTGAGCTGTGGTTTTTAGTACTCAGACGCGTTTGTAAGTTTAAGTAATAATTCTCTTTCAATTTTTTATTTTTTCCCAGTTCTTTAAGTCATTTATTGTTTCTCAATTTTATTGAGGATTTTTTATGCTAATCACAAAATAAAATTAGGCTCGTAGTATTTATGATCAAACAATAGCTATATAACATTTAGATACTACTTATGTAATGTCAGTTTATTTATTTCATAACTAGATATAATAATCGATTTTTAAACAGGACTTACTGAAGTATTCCATATAAAAGTAAGCAATATACGATTCATTTCCATAAACAAAGTAAAATAATTTCAATAAGTAACAGTGATACATAATACAAAAATATTTCTTGCTTCCTCTTATAGAGGAAGCTTTGTGATAGTAATTTTTTGAGTTGTTGTAATATCATGTTATAATTGTTTTCCGAGGTGTTAGGAATAAAAATACATGGTTTTTGAAAAATATCTGTGTATGGATCAGGGTTGCAAATGCTTGAGTCCCTAGTACGATTATTCATTGTCTAGTTCGAAATTCCTTTGGATTTTCGGACTAGCCCTTTATCGAGTCCGAAATTTCTATCGACTTTTGGACTCGCTCTTCATCGAGTCCGAAATTCCATTGGACTTTTGGATTCGCTCTTCATCGCGTTCAAAATTCCTTTGCACTTTCGGACTTGCTCTTCATCGAGTAATAATTAATTTTCTTTAATTTTTCCGTCTCGCTGATCAAGAATTTGAAATTCTTTTTGGTTTACTAAGACATGCACAAATAAATAATATAATATTTAATATTTTTATGAAAATTTTTAATGTTAATTAAAAAGCTTTAAATTGGAAATTAAATAAAAATACATCATATCAAATTTTAAAGTTGCATCCGGTTAATTACTTATTAATAAAACTATTATCTAACAATATTTTTTAAGACCAAGGTAATAATTTCGCTAAAGTTTGTATTGTCTAGATATAATTTCGTGTAAAAACACTTCCGAACTTGATGAAGACCGAGTCCGCAAGTCCAAAGGAATCTCGGATTCGATGAAGAGCGAGTCTGAAAATCCAAAGGAATTTTGGACTCGATCGTAATCGAGTCCGGAAGTGCAAAGAAACTTCGGACTCGATTCCGATTATATCTCAATATACATATATATGTTATTGATTATTTCTCGATATATACATGTTATGTTAAATCTAGGGCATTATTGCCCGTTGATCTAAATAAATAAATCAATTTAAAAATTAATACTTTTGAATCTTCATAAATGAATTTAATTATAATTATGTCATAAATTGTTCCAAAAATGATAAATTCTGTTATTAAAATTTAATCAAAGGAATCAGCAAATGAAGTTCGAGGAAGCCACGGGCCAATGAATTGGCACCTTTTTTTTACTTAATATTAAAAAAAAAAAAAAAAACAAAAAAAAAACAAAAACAAAAAAAATAGTATTTTGAATTATAATAAAAAAATTATAAAATTATAATTATAAATAAAAAAAGAATTATATAAAAAAAAATTATAATGAAGCTTCTTAACAAGGGCAAACGCTCCGAAAGTGCGAAATCGTTTGTGATAAGTAAGTAGGTTATTAAAAGTCGAGGTTACAATCAACTGTTAAAATTTAAAATCACCAATGTTAAGATTATTATATATACGAGATAACTGCTCATATTACAATCAACTTCGAGCAGTGTTAAAAAAATCTGCGATTAGCTTGTTTTTAACAGTGTTCAAAGCATACCTACCGTATTTATCATAATTTTTTTTAACTTTTTTCACTGCATCTATACATATAAGTTGAGAGCGATATAACACGATAATTTTAGTAGCCCTCTACTTTGTGATAAGAATGCTGTATCTTATCATGCTTATATTATATATAATAAACAAACATTAAAATTGCTACATAACTAATAAAAACCTAATTTTTCACGACGATTAAAATCCATCACGAGTGCCTATCAAATTGAAAGTGATCTCCAATTAAGTTGTTTGCTTATTCACCCGTACTGTCTCTCTCATACCTAATTAGTAGTATAACAAATTGACGCGCGCTCTCCAGTCGAGATATACAATTCTGGGGAACTATAGTTACCCGCCTTTTTTAACGTCTTTTGTACATTTACATGCAAATAACACCCAAGCTGAACTTGATACAGCTCCCCCGAACCGCACGAGATTCCGCGGACCCGTCACTCTGTCCGTCAATCAGTCAGATTTATCCACAAAAATTTGCTCAGATCGGTATACTATAACAAATCGTCGCTCATTAGCACTGTGCAATACAACACCGGCGATTCTTTTTTCGAAAAAAAATCCGCTGTTTACATGCGAGCGTCTCGTTACGCTCACAGTCATGGCGCTCATGCGTGATCGAGAGGAGACCCGTAAACAAAATCGATATCGCTCTTTCTCGCATCGCTGATGGCTCATGCGCCTCCCCGTCTGTACACGCCTTACGGCATATTATATGTGTATATCGGAGCGTGATGAGCTGTCCCTCTCACTCTCTCCGTTTGTATATGTAAGTGATAATTAATCGCTCGGCCGTTCTTCCTCATTTCCCATCATCGCCGCGGCGCGTTTCTTTTCCCATCGCCGACGAGTAGAGTCGTTCCAAAATTAACTATACACGCAATTGTTTATAGACTGCGGTTATTTGGAATTATTGTGCGCATGATTATGACTGCGCTGTCAAAAGTTTTATCTACTATTTATACTGAACTGCTATTCTGTACTTCGTATATAATGCAATCTTTCGCTTGTATTTAATCTATATAATATACTAACGAAAATAATTCTACAATGGTTTTCGCGCAAACATTGATTTTTTTAATCTCAACTTTAATTTTAAAATTAGGAAAAACAATTATATATTTAGAGATAATAATTTTAGTTTGTCATATTTAGTCATAACTCGGTGCACGATTTGTCATAAAATACCTATGTGAGAATCAAAAATCTTGAATGATAGACTTAATAAAGAAGTAATAATAGGAAGTTATGATTATAATAAAATTGGTACATAATTTAGTCGATTTAAATTTCATTTCACAAATAAGTATAAGAAAAAAACACGAACACCAAAAATCTATCCCAAAAAACCAAATATACACACCTTATTCCCACAAGAAACCTCCCACTGCATACCACTCTTATTATCTCTTCTCTCTTGCAACACTCCGCTATGCTCTCCTTTCGCATTCCACCAAAATTCCATACTGGGAAAACCGAGAAGAAAAAAAGAGCCTGATATTCACCTAATCGCAAATCCGCCCCCTTATCTGTTTCACAAATTATGCAAGGCTACGTAGACATACGCATAGTTATATATACGCGCTGATTTCTTCTTTCTGGACTGTCCTCGGCGCGCAGGTCATGGCCGTATTCGTGAATGCCGCGCGGCTCGTGGCTCGGCGCGAGGAGCAGCAGCGAGCCTCGTCGTCGTCCTTCAGGTTGAGAGCTTCAACGGATGGCAGTATCGACAGAAGGAGGAGGCCTCAGATCCAGGCGTCCGGGATATGGTCGAGGGAGCGCAGGTTCAGCATTTCATCGAGAGGTGCGCCGGATTAGCGTGACGAGGTGAAGATTATTGCCATTTTCGTAATGACTTTTTTTACCGTCGCGCTGGTTTCGAATTTTTTCGTTTTCTTTGGATTGTTTTTTAATTTTTACAAAAAATAAGAGATAATACATTTGTATCGTATGAAAACATTTTGGGACGAAAGAAAAGACGTTTTTAATATAGGTATGTGTAAAACGGTTCGTATATTAAATAATATATTTACATTAAAAAACATGAGTGTGTTGTCGATTATTTCAACCGTGTCTCAACGCCAAGACGAGCGCTTTCCCGTTTTCCTCTTTTATAGCAGTTCTGCAACGTTGGACTGTATTCGTCGCTGCTTTGCCAACTGAAACGATAACAGTATGACTTCAATCCACCCCCTTTTCACAAAAAGAAATGAATCATAAATACAAAATTTAGTTCCTGATAAGTACCTCTCAACCTTGATGCATTCTGAACGCCCACGTTAAGCTCTTTTAAAGATGCGACTAGTTCGCTGAAGCTCTTCGACCTGATCTCGTGGTCCCTAATCAAATCGCTATTCACAGCCTTCAGCTGCGTAAGTCTTCGTCTCATACCCTCAACATCCTCGAGAATCCTCGCATCCTCCAGCCTCACGACTAAGTTCTTAATAATACTCGAGCTGCCAGCTGTTTCCGCCTGAAGTTTCGCTTCGACTTCCTTGTACCCTACAAAACCAAAAAAAAATCACAAACCACATACGCGTACACAATCACTTTAAGACTTTTCTAGAGCCCTACTTCCTTATCAGTCGCAAACAACCATTCATTCACTCACGCATAAGCTTATTTTCAAATTCTGCGCAATCTCGCACGCGATTAATCATCCACTCTATACTTGTATAAGTTTATGTGTACTTTCCTACTTCCTCTAACCTTTGAACTTCTCGAGTGCCTCGAGTAAGCGCTGTTCCTCCTGTGGGAACTTGGCTTCAGAGCCGAGCTCGTGCAAGCCCAGATATCCGGTTAAAGATTGAACGACGTCACCGGCGAAGACTGGATCCTCGGTACGCAAGGTCAGTTTGCCGGATGTGTCGACCTCGAGGCAGTGAATCTGCTGGTCGCGCAAGCCACGGAGCCAGATTTCAAGGCTCCCGGCTTCAGGGCCTATCTCCATTACTTGGATCTCGCTGGAGAGAATGAGGCTCTGGTTGAGCCAGAGGGCCACGCGCTGCGCTCGCTCCGCTGTCTGTATACGAGGAAAATTTTATTTATCAGATTATTAATGAGATTTATAAATTGTTGAAGAAGTGAAGAAATTTATTGTTGTTAAATAATTGTAACATCGTTCGATAGAATTTTGGTATTGTTTATTTTGAAGGATTTTAATTTAAAAAAATGAGTTTTGGAAGATTTTTAAATTTATCACATGATTTGAAAATTATAAACTAATAAAAAGTACAGAATGAAAAACGCGGTATTGTTCTTTTCAATCAGACGATTTTTCTATTTTCGAAAAGTTTATATAAGTGATTTAGACCGTAGGTACTTTAATCTAAATCTTGATTTGATAATTGGCTCCGAAAACTTTTCCTTTCCATGTGACACTGAATAAATTTACTTAATTTTGTCTATACCATTTCTTATACAAACCTATCGATTTACACCACTTATTTATATTTACATAAATCTACACACTTCTTACCTCCATCACAACATTGCAGTCTTTGAGCCCCTCGGGTATCTCCTGCGGCTTCGGTATCGCCTCGTACATACAGAACTGAGCAAGCTGATGCGTCAGCTCGAGGACCATAAGGAGATCCGAGCCCGGCGCCCCAACGCAGGTTTTTATGTGGACATCGATGGGACCGTTCTTTGGGAAACGCAACGCTATCTCGAGTTCGCCCTGAGGCTTCGGCGGATGCGCGACGAGGCTCTCCCCGTCGAAGATGCCCTCCGCGAACACCATCGCGTAGTAGATCTGTAGAGTGTGATGGTTGGAATTTGAAAAAAATTAGTACTCTAGTAGAAATAGTTTTTGTAAATAACTAGAAATAACTGAAATAACTGAAAATAACTGAAATAACTGAAAATAACTGAAATAACTGAAAATAACTGAAATAACTGAA
>UXGD01007246.1:0-11231 GCA_900474315.1 Torymus auratus | reverse complement strand
ATTAATTAATAAATTCAATAAATAGCATGTGATAATAATACCTTAAACTTTTTAATTTGCAATTTAATAATTACTATGTTACTATTTTAAATATAATTTTCTAGATCATTTTCTATAATGTATTTATGGAAAATAAGATATACAGAAAAATGAAAATTTATATTAAAATATACATTTAAAAAAAATTATTTGATATATTTTATCAATTATCTTTGAGAAAGCATTCTGCTAAAGCAGTTAGCAGCGGTTTTTTACTTCTATTTCATGAAAAAAAAAAAAAAAAAAAATTATTTCATGTATATTTGCAGTAGACAAAGAGGAGGACTAGATACTAAATTTATTAATAGTGGTATTTTTTCTTTCATTTTTCAGCTGTAACTTCTAACTAGAACTTCTTCTGACTAGAACACTCAGTAGATTTAAGTAAATGATAATTTTAAAATAAACATTTGTATAGTTGTTTCATAAAATTGTATGAAGACGTAATATAATTGCAAATATACGTAAAAAAGTACATTAAGAAATTATGGATTTGATTTTACGAAATCGATCGAAATTTCCTTTCTTCTGAAATTCGACTAAACTGCTTTTGGCATGTCTTACGTAAAAAATTAACAGCTACGCATACACGAAGGTTACCACCTAGTTGGATCCGATAAGACGAGAAGATTCGCCATTTGAAAAAGTGCCAGTGCAGTTGGCAGCATTTTTTATTTATCGAAAACCAATAGCCGTGATAAAGCACACTGCTAATATCCACGTACGCCGTACAAAGCTGCAACACAGGATTTCAAAGACGCACACCCGAACCACTTACTTTCGGTTTCGCCGTCGATGCGACATCGATCGCGTACCTATACACGTGCCACGCGCAAAACTACCTTTTATTACGCAAATTGCGGCTTCTCTATCGAATTATCCGCGTGACGCGAGCGCGCGTTCCACTTCTTGACTGACAGGACGACAAATGACACCGTTCTCTACTCCTTTTAATAAACCCTGCCATCATTAGCCATTTTATCCATTGAAACTTTATAAATACCCCGAGCTATCGCGATCTTGGTTTTTACAGCGAGAAAGACACACATACGCAGACGTAGGCATACATCATCGCGTTAGCAGCTCTACGAGGTACATATATATGTACGCGCCCTTAATATCGGTTCTTGCCGATCGACCGTCAGCGATAACCACGACGTGTATCGTATGTGTGTGAGCGAAGAAAGAGAATGAGGGAAGTTCGGGGAAGAGGAATGTGTATAGAGTCTGCCGGTGGCTTTTAAAGGCGAAAAAGCCATGTGTATACGAGGAGAAAGGTGGAGAGGGGGAGAGGAGCGCCTAATCTTATCGCCAAGTCGCTGTATAGAAGGCAACCCCGTTACCCGGGGGATATATCCAGGCCGCGGGTATACGTTTTCGTTCGCGGGGCTCTTGACTCGACGCCCGGATTCGCTTTGCTTTCTCGTATACGGCTTTTAGAATGGGCGCTTGATGATAATATTGAAAGTATAAGCTAGGGGTAAACAGATGCCTTTTTACCGAGGCATTCTAGTTGATTTTGCTCCATTGTGCCTGGCTGCAGTGGGTTGATAATATATTTTTCTGTTTATTTTTGCATGTTTTCCACGCTTGCGCTTTCCTTATCTAACGTATTCGTACGATAGTGTTATTGTATCGCTATGAAAAAATATTTCTGATCTCGAAATATAAGAAAAATAAATAGCAACGTGAATCGTGGAAAAGAATGGGTTTTGATTAGGTTTTATGTAAACATTTGCATGAAATATTTTTTTTAAATATTTATGATATTGCATAGGCTATAATAGTGAAATACTGTAGAAATTAATGGAGAGGTATATACATTTTATTATAATAACATTGTTTTATATCTATATATTATTTTATTGTGATAATGCAAGTTCCCACAGTAGTTTATACTATCTCACGTATGTACGTACGTACGTGAATATTATAGCAGCATAACTCGAGAATTGTTTGAAATACGGTGTGGAAATTTCACGTGAAAGTTAGTAAATGCCACCTGCCGGGGTCTCACAAGTTCATGCGAACTTGAGCAATTTATTTAATACGTACAGAGAATTTCTATATTTAGTTTGGTCCTCTAATACTCAACCGCACGTGGTTATTTTTACATTTCTTATTTCTCAATATAATTATAGTAATTTTAAAAATCACTTGCTACATTCAACGCGCTTCGCGGACTAGTTATTTATTTTTCGTTTTCGAGGTTATGAACATGGTCAAGTTAGTTAGGTTCAAGTGGAAATTTGGTTTTAATTAGTTTAAATTATAAGATCATAATGTAAGTTTGATAAATAATATAATGAAATTTTTCTTATGCTATTTTAATTATTCAGTTTTAAATACTCAAAAACTCAATAATTCAATCTTCAAAATTCAAGCATATTTGATTTTAGCCGAGATTTTGGAGCTCATCCTATATAGACCAATCAAATGAGCCAGCAACAACTAATCAAAACAGTCTTATTGTGATGGCAGATTTCATCCATCACTTTTTTAAGAGAAGACTAGTCATCATTAAGCGCGCTTTGCGCACCGTAAATTTTGTTTTTGTAACCTAGCAACCCATTACTCCCACCGACCAAATAACGAATAAAGTAATATAACAAATCCATCATTTTTTAAAGATAGGATTATATAAGATACTTCCCTGGAAAAATGTGTGTTCATTATAAATTCCGTACAATCCGTGTTTCAGACATAAAAATAAATCCAATAACGATGAAAAAAATTCTAGCTCTCATATAATACGATTGTTCGTATGACAAAGTGCGTACACGTGGCGCGCGACGAGAAGCTAATTAAACCCAAAATTAGCCGAATTAACTTTATTCCGGGAGAAAAATAGGCGTCGAAGGGACTATCAGCAATGCTTTTATACGGCGCGGAGTCAGGCAGCCTCGGCCCCAAAAATTAAATGAGTTAAAATTTATATAGCCTCCAAGAGAGCTTTTAAAAATCCGCCTAAAGTCTAATTATCCCGACATTCTTTCCGCGCACAAAGGCCAAATATCCAAAGTCCTCGCTTCTTAGTTGGATTATGCGAGAAAGAAACGAGCCCGCGCGAATAATAATCCCTTTTCGCCCGTAATATATGAATTTCACGTTTCTCCTCGCTTCCTCCTTCCCTACCCATTCAATTCCCTCTCTCTCTCGGTTCTCGAGTATATTCAGCGCGCGCCGCTGTAATTTACTCGCACCTGGAATTCGGGCGGCGCGACTTTTGTTTTAGTTCCGCCTAGTTTTATCCTCATCGTCGTCGCTGTTGTTTTTCGCCTTCTTTGGCATCGTTCTGCCTCTCTCGACTGCGCTTAGATTACGCTCTTATCGTTTATTGCACGCACGCCTTTCACTGCTCGTGTGTGTGAGTGGATGATGTATACGAGACTACTTGCTCTCGTTAGATAACTCGAAGATCTCGTTTTTTAAAGACATAATAACGGTGTTTACGTTGCCTTTTTTACGCGCAATAAAGGGCTTACTTTACTAAAAAGGATGCGCAAAAATTTTTAACGTCTAAATAATATTAGCTTGTTGGCTGAATAAACATTTTTATTGTAAAAGAATAACGTATAGAAATATAATAATAAAGAATTCGAGATAAAAAGATAGCAAACTATGTTGCGTTCTCTTTTTTTATTCCGACGTAATTGAATAAGTCACGCAAAAGTTATAAAATAAAAATAATTTGGAAATAAAAAAATCTGAAGGAAGATAAAAATATTCTTACGCGTATTTTTAGATCCACATTTACACGCGATTTGACGATTGAATGAGCAAGAGAAATAACTGTTGCAGAATTTCATGAAAAAACTCTATAAAGTAAATTTGTAAATGCATGATTATGTTTCTACCAATATTTACAGATGGAAATCAAAAACATCATTTAAACGTCAGAGGAAAAAGTATATATTCGAGAAATTATTCAGCATATAAAAAGGTCCAAAATCTAACTCGAAGTTATTTATTTCGATAACATTTATATAGTTTTTCAAATAATTTGAGGTTCTCACAAATTAATTATTATTTAAATAAAACTTGAAATTCGTCCTTTAAGATCTATTTTACTTTGGCAACAACAACACTTTTACAGAGGTCTTATTTCGAATTTGTTATCAAAGGTGCAATTCAAGACCTATCGACTAATTTATCTTATTCCGTTTACGTGTAATTCTCACTACTATTATTATATTGTACCACGCTGTATAGTATTTACTTTCGCTTGCCACGCGATTCCGAGGGAAGCAGTCAGCCAAATGAGATGAAATTGCGCGATGTTACCTTTCGAGGACATCCCTTTTGAATGAATGCAGCCCATTTTCAAACAAATTAACAATAATATGCCGACGCGCAACGAACGCACAAAAACGCATATTAAGTTTTGTTGGAAAACTAGTGCCTTTGTCATAACTTGTAACACTATGAAACGTAATTTATAAAAAAGTGAATTTGTCGAAAAATATACTTGAATTTTATAAAGCGAAGGTCGGAACTGCGTTAAAGTGAATAAAGTTTAAAGCAAAAATAGAGAACCAGAAACATATATTTTAGTGGGGAATAAAATTCATCGTGCCGTTATAATGAAAACCCGCGCGCGTTGAGCAAACATTTTGAATTTATACACAAAATCCAATCTCGCGCTCTCACTCGTACCTCCACCCCCTTATTTTTAATATCAATTCCCCTACAATATTATTGTCCTATACGTAGAAAATACATCGCGCCTACGTAATTCCCGCCTTGCGTTTAATCTAGGCGCCGTATAGCATCAACGCTCAATTAATTAATTTGAGCCATTGTACTAGCCGCGTCGCGCTTATTTATCATATCGAGCCACGGTGATAGAGGGATCCACTTCACCGCCTCGATTCGCAGAATTCCTTGACCCGGAATTTCCCCTTTTCCATAATAATTTAGATCTGATAAAGGCGAGCAAGCGCAGGTTGACTTTGTGAGGTTATCTCAAAAATTAATAACCGCCTGTACCGCCGCGAAGTCTTTCTCGAGAGGCGCGCCGTTTCATAAATGTTACCTAGAGGAGAAGCAATACGAATTTTACAGGGGACGTCTTTTTTCTGGAAAAGACGGCGAACAGATAGCGAAACTTGAGCTATCTTTCGTGCGGGGGAGGAGAAAACTTTGTCAATATCAGGATTCTTTTACAAAATATTAGATGGTTCTATCTCTTTTTCTCTGTAGACCTGTTTGTGGGAACACGACTGTCGTTAACTTTTTTACGAGGATTTTTCTTCTCGCTAGAGAACTTTTTGAAATTATCGTAACTGCCCTGGTAGAAATTTTAACCTAAATTATACCCATTTTTTCGTTAACTTTACGGCTAAATATAATATTCTGCTTTAATTTGATAATTATGTACCAATTTGCATTTACATTTCACAACATTGATATCAACATCGATAAGTTGTAGTAATAAGTTCAGGTACATTGTGTTATTGTTACATGTTGATTTTTATCGAAAATACTTTCATTTGATTAACATATAAATTATAAAATATTCTTAATTTTCTACCAGGGTGGAGTACGAACCATAAGATATGTTCGAAGAATCATATATTACGATGTTTAAAAATATTTATTAAAATTTAAAATTTAACATATAAGTTAGTTTATGATTTGTGAAACTTGAACCAAATATACACTCTACGCATTTTATTTTCAAATAAATGATGAAATTCGTATAAAAATAATTTTTATATAAATTTTAATTAGAACGTTATATATATTCTTCATAATTGAATTTCACGAGAGCACACTGTGTGTACCTACCATGAAAATTTATCACGCAACCTATATACAGTCAGCAAAAGATGCGTCGTTCAATAAAAGAAAATTCGCAACGATTACGGAAAGTTGATTAAAAAATTGCCATAAAAAGGTTCGTAGAGAATGCGATAATGAAACGTTTTTTCTCTTGGCCTTTCTTGCATTTTAATTTTTTCGTGATATCTATCTTAAAGGCAGACGTGTAGAATCATCTCCGCGGAACCATAATAAAGTGATTGATGCGGGCGCTCTAATTGCGACAAATGGCAGTTATGCCACGACTAATTCATTAAACACTGGCTGCCAACTGTTTTCGTATCTATATACCAAATGAGCAGAGGTTAAAATGCAATATGCCGGGCAATCAAATTTAGATAAACACCAAGACTTAATAGCAGTTTGAATACGATTTAATCGTTTCTCGATAAATTTGTTTTCTCTTATGTACATAAGCTATTGTATAAAATCTAAGCGGTTAAAAAAAAGTATACGAATCGAACAAACACAAGAATAATTTTCGGTTCTAATTAATTGTGACTTAATAGACTAAAGATGAATGGCAAATTAATGATCAAGTTTTTGTTTGACCACTGAAACATAATTACTTTCTAAGAATAGGAAAAAAGGAAAATGTATATATGGAATGTCACTTAGATCGAAATGAATAGTCATTTGTCAAGTTTTATTTTTATTCGCTAGCAATTTATCTTTGTTTCGATTCTACTTACAATGTAGAGAAAAATAAAGAGAAATGAGTTGGAAAGCACGAAATGAGTATTAGTTTATGATTTTCAGTTCGCGTTGTACAAATGAATACCCATATGACATTACTAATATAATCGTATACTTATGTAAAAAAGAGTACTAACTGGTTAATAAACATAAAATATATCACCAAGCTTACACACGTCGGCCAACAATAAAATTCATTTCGAATTTTCTTCCACATTCATACACCTTAAATTTACTATTTCCAAAAGATAAAAAAAACTGTAAACCATGAAAAATATCTCTCCATGAAAAAACTCACCTCTCAAACTGCTCGTACCTTCTCTGCGATCACTCGACTTCTCCCTCCGCAGCCTCACGCGAATATACTCCAGCTCGCGCGCGCGCGGAGTCACTCGTTTTGTCAAACGTTGTTTACGTTCTCCGCACTGGTACACGCGATGCACGCATGCACCTCTGCAGCAGCCCCTGATTATCACACACGTCGCGTCGTCTTCGCGCGCGGTGGCGAATACATTTTCGGCCGCGTCGATTTTATACGTCGCGGAGCAGTTTTATTGGATTTTCAGAGAAGCGCGTTGGTATGTACATGTGAAAGCCAACGAGCGCGGTAATCTGCCTCCGTTGCTGCTACTGAAACAAATGGGCGGCCGATGAAAATTGTTTCGGGATGGAAGAGATTGAGAAAGTGGTGGAGCCGAAGTGGCGAGTGGAGTGTAGGTTTGATTGATTAATTAAGTTCGTGGGTGTAACAATGCGGCGAGGTATATGTCGCTTCCGGATTATAATTAAAGCTTTTGAATAGTTTTCATTTAATTAATATCGAGGTCTAAAATTAGAGCGGTAAATTTACATTTTATAATTATTTTTTTTTTCCAAGTTAAAACTATTATTGTTTGTGTGTGGCGTTCATTTACTGCTTACCGTGAAAAGATATTTTTTAGGGCAATAAAAGTTCGTGTTATGAGCGTATAACGCCATACTTTCCAATTACGCTGCTTCCACGCACGCGGAACAAAACAATTGCGAATTATTATGACGCATAAATTAAAATTATCAACTGGAGCAATCTTGTGCAAACAGACAGTTCTATTTCTCCTGTGAAATTGTTGTCACTAGGTGAAATTCAGATGACGTTTATTACGTATATTTTATTGCGTCATAAAGTGCGAATTTATATTTTCGTTAGCTCGGTTTGGTAGAAACGGTAGAAAAAAATTTCGATACGACATATTTCGCGACTCAAACTAAGATATTGTTAGCAATTTCTCACTAATAAAAGTTGTTTACTGTAAAAAGAAAAATAAATTAAATTAATTACTAGCACAAAATAGTTAGGCGAGAATAAATTCCTGTTATACTGCGCAAGTTACTGAAATTAACGAAAAAAAAGGGTGATTTGTAAATAAACGTAAAAATGGCTTTTTATTTAGATCATCACCATAATAAAATATGCTTAACCATTAAAAAAAATGCGCAAAGTAAATATAACTATAACATTGAATTTCAACGCCACCACTGTAACATTAAGATTTTACAAAACCAAACCTTCAAAAACACATAGCCCCACTGTCCACCAATTTCCAATCTTTCCTCCCACCTCACGAGACAACAACTCACAACTGCACACCGAACCGTCCGCATCAACAACAAAAAGCCCGACCGCCGGCTCGAATCAGCTGACTAGCGGACGCACGCGCGCGCGAGATCGGCAACGCACCCGCGTGCGCGCACCCACACCTTACAATTATCACAAATATATTCTCTCCTCACAGTATAGGATATAAACGTATCTCGGTTCTCGGCACCGCGCACTTATACTCCCAAGACTGGCGCGAGCTAGCGAGCGAGCCTACGGAGGCGAGAGCGGGGGATGTTTTGGGGCGATAAGCGCGACGGCCGACTGCGGCTGGCGACCGCGTGGCGCGGGCACCTGACACGGGTTGGCATGCCTGCTCCTCTGGCGCAGCGGCGCGCGCTCGCTCGCGTGCTCGCGGGGGGGATGGATTCGCGCGCGCGCGCCCTTAGTCGCGGGGGCGCCCCCGCCGCCAAACAGCCACGATTGTGCGGAAGAGAGAGAATGAGGAGAGGGAAAGTGAAAGAGAGAGGGAGTTTTTTTTGGTGACGCGGGGATTACGCGTTGAGATGGTTGGATGATGCATTGAGGATAGTTTTTTGATGGAGGATGATGGTTTTGTGGATTGCTTGGTTTGAAATCGAACATATGTTTTTTAATGGTTGGAAGGTCGGAATGAGGAAGGTACTTTAGAGGCGCGCTAGTAAATAGTTTTGTTAGGATGTTCAATGAAATGACCGTGATTTTGTTATTATAATTATTTTTAGTTTTTCTTTGTATGTCTGATAAGTCTGATAAAAAAAAATATGTTGTTTATCTATATGTTCGAAACATTAATTTTTTTTAGTTTAAAATTAAAAGTTCAATATTTGCTATAATGTGTTTGCAAGCATATTGATTGAACTTCAAATACCCGGTTGTAAAAAAAAGTTCTGAAAAGAGTATACACAGGCTTTTTATTTTTGAAATAATAATATACGAATGATTGTCATTCTCGATTGGATTGAGCGACAATCTTCACATTTATCAAACCCCCGACATCGTTTACTCGTATCACAACAAATTGATAAACTAATATGAACAGAAACTAGATTTTTATAATCCCCTGCCGTTACTATATCTTTTTGCTAACAGCAAAGTTTCCAGTTTCAGAAAGAATAATGATTTTTTCAACGCAGCCGAAGTATACAAAGTTCGTAAATTAATCACGCAAGTCGTTGAGCATAGTTGAGATATTACGGCCTATAGCTGGACGCAAGTATCTGTCGCGTTTCTGGATGATTAAGTTGACCGGAGCAAGCTCATCGCAGTTACCCGCCTGACTCCTATCGGGTATCCCGATTGCTTATTTGAATATTTGAAGCTGGCTTTGGCACACCACCCTATCAAAGGACTTTACCGATACTCGCAGTGTAATGGTTATGCGGCGGTTAATGTGCTGGAGATTGAATTGCACTAAATTTGCGTTACCGGTACTCATAGACGATATAATATAAATATAAGATTGAAAAGTGTTATTTCGTAGATTTTGATTATTAGAAATGAAATGTTTATTTGCTAGAAGACACATGCTTAATAAGGTGTCATGAAAAATAAATTCACCTGTGTTATAATCTTTATTTACAAATCATTCTTGCTATTTATAAATAACTATAACATTTTAATACAAGTAGTAACAAGTATTTTAAACAATATAAACGAGACTTTCTTGCAAAAATGTCGAACAATCTTGATAAAAATATACTTACGTACGGCGGAAAAAAATTTGTCAAAATCGTCCAAGAAAAACACCCGTATATGCACGGGCACGTGTAGAAAAGAATGTCAAGAGGGACGACGACGGCAGCGGCGGCGGCGCGAGAAAGAAACACATACACGAGCGCCGCTCGTTGGAATATCTGCATTCTCAAGAAAGAGAGAAGAGAGGTCGACGAGAGTCGATAAGCGCAGAAGGAGGGAGAGGGGCTAGAGGAGACGGGCTTCACGAGGCAATTTCGAGGATTGATTTCTTGAAAAAAGGCAATTGCTAACGAATGTGGCGTCGGGGGAAAGACGATTTCTTGGCAGCGCCAATCGTCCGAAAGTCCGCCCTTGCGTCGAAGAAGGTTTATTATTGATGAGGGTATACAGTCTACGTTGTGTAGGATGGATTGGTTATGGCTTGTTCATTAGTATATTGGGAATGAAGAGAGGAACAACTTTTATTGGGCACGTTGAAGAATTTTCAAGTCATCTAAACGTTCTCCGTGCACGCCTTTTAATAGTGTGTATAAAACAAGAACGTCGCGCAAGCAAAAAAAGAACACGAAAAAGCGAGTTCACTCAGATAATAAAATAGAAATATACATTATATTACATTTTTAGTATACTGTTTTTATGACTTAAACGCCTGCAGAATGAACTTAAAAATTTATGTCAAATGACCTTTTAAGGGTTCATACCACTTTACACGCTTAAAATTTAAGCTATATTTGGGTTTATTAAAGGCACTCTTAAAGTATATGAAACAATTTTTTTTTTCAATTTTACATTGTTTATTTATGTGAATTTATGTAATTGTAACAACCGTTGAGCGTCTCAAAAAAACGGATGTTGATGGCGGGCATGATTTTGAAGCGAGAAATCATCATAAATACAAAATTCAAAAAAATTTAGATTCAGTAGACCGTGGCTATCGCCGGAACTAGGATAATTAAGTTTCATGCAAAAATAACAAAATAGCGACTGTTAAAAAAATTGATCGAAAAATCGTGTTTTTTGCTTCTTTTTTCAGTTAAAAAACATAATTAGAATTGAAATTTTGACATAATCCTAGTTCCGGTGATAGCCATACATGTGACGAAGACGTGGTAAAAATTTGGGAATGATCGGTTGAATACTTTTTGAGAAATCGTGCCCAACAACCGAAAAAAAGTGGTTTTGAGAAAAACGCGTTTAAAGTTTTTTCTTCTTATAATCGCCATAGAGTGTGCCAATCTAAAATCGACAAAACACACACTTGCAAAGATCAGATCGTTTTAAAATTTTTACACAGTATTTTTGATATGTTTTGCTTTCGAAATCCATCAAATAAAAAATCTATTTTTTGAAAGTGATAAAG
>UXGD01007245.1:0-11233 GCA_900474315.1 Torymus auratus | reverse complement strand
AAGGTTAATTTGCTGAGCAGTCTGCTGCTGAGTGACAATCTGGGGTTGCCTCATAGGAACACCTGCTTCCTCAAAAGTTTTTTTCTTTAGCGTAGATCGTACCTGGGATCTAAAATAAAAGCAAGTATTTTTGTGAAAGATGATAGAGCACTGACTGAGGAATCGAGTGTCAACCGTTTTCTCGGAGCCAATATAATTTTGTGTAGAACTTACACAGTCTTCCCTTTGACGGGATCACTAATTTTGTTCATGTCTTCGCTGACGGTCTTAACCGAGTGACGGAGCATCTCAATTTCCTCGTCAGTCCATTTACTGCTGATACAAAGTGTAAGCGTGAGTGTTGTGTCAGGGCATAATGCGCAAAAAAAAAAGAAATAATGCTAATAATTGTAATGCTAGAAATGTCTACATTAATTGTTAAAAAAATAATTATAAACAAAAATATATATTATAAATTATTAATCTTAAAAATAAACACTATAAGTTGCTATTTTACCCAGTTGGAGAGTCTGTTGTTGGATGCAACTGCATTGTCAACTCTCCTAACTTGCTAAACGCAGCCCCAGCAGCAGTGAAGATCTCACCAACCTGTTAAATAAAATATATTAGTTTTTAAAATATATTTACATCCATACTCATTAAATTAATTCAGTTTATTTATTACTGATGTACTATTTTCATAATACAAGTTCTCTCTATGTTCCATGATTTGAAAAGGCGAAAAACGGTACTAATAAAATCAGTTAAAAATACGAAGAATTTAATATACAATTTTAACAAACAAAAATAAATCACTAGTCACTCAACAAACTTTCATCGGTATAAGTAAGCTCACAAACTCCAAAATCTCCCGGCGTAAACAAAAATCCCGATATAAACCTGCTCTTCACCACTTGGGCCGGCAACTGTAAGTATAGGTACCTTCATACAAATAAAACTAAATGAAAACAAAAGTAGTCACATAACCTTGCTGCCGCTGTTTCGCTCCATCCCTCTCCTTTATATAGGTATATATAGACACTGCGAGATACACAAGCACACGAACAAGTAGGTGCCCAAATTTTTCGCAAATTTGAAGCGCCCGCGTTACAGACTAAACAGGATGATAGGTAACGACGATAGGAAATTTAGATCTGAGGCGCCGTTAGAAGAGCACGCGTGCTTGTGGCGTACCCGCAGGGGTTTAGAATAATCGACGGCTTACCTTACTTGCGGAATTCATGACGGCGTTGTGTCTCGACGGCTGTCTATCCCCACTACCGCACCAACAACAGTAAGTAGTTGTCGCTTTCGGGCAATGTTATTTATCGATCGATACAGTAAAAAAGCTGCAACTTACCCATGGGTAAGTATATAGGTAAGCTGCCTTCTGCCTAACTGAGTAGGTCGAGAGGTGCTGCCATCTAGGCTTGGTTCTGTTTTATTAACAGAGTGTTGGGATTTTCGCCATTGAATCAAATACTGTAAAGTAGTTTTGGTATATTTCAACATAAACAAAGTTTATTTATCATTATTTCTCTCTGTATGTGACATAAATAAATGCTTAGTAAATAATATTAAAATAAGTATCGAAGCACTGATTTTACTTCTTATATTAGTGTAGCAACATCTGTTAGTGCTTGGATCGGTGACCGTTTGGGAACCTCGCGTGCCGATGATCCTTTTGCATTTTTTTTTTTTAATTACAGATTTTTTCATTAAACAATACCATAAGTATACATCTATTCAAATCTTCTGTAACAAAATATTGTGTACTTCCACTACCTAAACACCCTGCAATTGCACCCGACGAAATGAAGTCAGTTTTATTTATGTTTCAATTTGAAAATAATTAGTGTCTATGAGCATACTAATGTACTATTATTGTCGAAAAAATATAATTTTTACGTTTAATCACTGACTTGCTTCCTATTAAGATTTTGGCGCTCAATTGTCCGCAAACAAATAAAACTGTTTAAAACGATAATTAATCGATGTACAATTAGCTGGGAATGCCATCAGTATATTAAAAATTCATCTGGAGCAAAAACAAACATGTTAATCAACTTAACTAAAAAATGATATAACCTGTGTGCCTTTCACATTGTTTCCATAGTATCATTGACGTTATATTGCTATCTACTATTGATAACAGGTCAATTTAATCAACAATGAATGCTCACTGACTTATGCAATGTAAAAACTTTAAAGTAAATATACATAAGGGTCGTTTAAAATAAGAACAAGCAACATTCGTGTAAAAAAGATACGTTTATTTGTAATTGTTTAAAATAAATAGCTCATGAGCTCTGCAGAGCTCATGAGCATACAATAAAAAGTAAATTCTGAAATAGTAATTACTATTAGTCTTAAGACTAACAAATGCACGTAGACTGCATAACATACTCATGAACTAATTCATATTGCAATTTCGCTAGTTTCCAAAAAGCACGCAAAGGAATGGCATATTTACGTTATCATTTATTAATGTGTAAACAAATTGAATCTCACCAGTCTCAATCTTTTCCTTACATCGATATTGACGTATAATAATGCGTTAATCTCTAAAAATAACTATATTATACTCTCGCATAGGCACATGATAAATTCAATATAGAAACATTCGTCGTCCCTAAATCTCAAACTCGGCACGATCCAGCATCATCAACGTCATCCTTCATTACTCAACCTTACCGACCCTTTCGTAAAACAACAACCTCCTCTGCCAGTCATTCTCCTCGCTCACCTCGACCCTTTTAAACCCGCACTGTTCTTGCAAAATCTTCTCGATGTGCTCCTGCACGTCGCCCCGGTACTTGAGCTCCGGTAGAAGCTCGAACTCACCGAGGTCAGCGCGGCGCAGACGTCGCGAGGCGGTCCGGTAGCAGCGCCAGGGCTGTGGCTCGACCAGGACGGACTCGCTGCAGGCGCAGACGTCGCGGAGGAAATGCTCCAGACCGGCGTCGCCACGGTTCAGGTGGATCCACATCGTGATCGAGAAGCAGAAGCTCGCGTCGAAGCGGTCCTAGGGGTAGAAAGTTAGACTCTTGTTAGAAGAATTCGGATTTTAGGTATATGGGATTAATATTAATTTTTAGGTTGCTGCAAATTTTTCAACTGCGGGGCGGACGAAGTTTAAAATTTTTCCGGAACTCCAAAAGTGACGTTTGCGACAAGGTCCAAAGGTTCTAGATTAAAGATGTTGATTTGAAGAATGTTGTAAAAAGCTTCGTTCGAATATTAAAATAAACAATGTTAAACAGCATATGTTATTTTTTAAGGTAAAAAAGTCAAGAGCTCCACTTTGAAATTATTCCCTTCCGATGAAATTCTAGATCTCAAAATTGCATTATTTTTTTTACACAAATAATAAACAATGAATTAAAACATCTAACCGTTCGCTGGCTGTTCAGGTAAGCGGATATGACACTTTCGCGCTCGCCGTCGAAGAAATCGAGGCACTCGAAAGTCACCGCATCGGGATGCTGGTTCTTTTCGCGGGCGCGCTCGATGAGCGTGGCGTCGAGATCGATGCCCAGTATCGAGACCTCGCGGCCCGGTAGATTCTCGCTGAGAAACTTGTACAGCTCGAGCGTCAGGTCCTGTAAGAAACAATGTCAATGTGAAAATTTTCTCCTATAATTAAAGAAGGTGGCCGTAAAAGTGACAAGATAGCCGTATTCAATTAAATGACTTTACAGAACCCTTTTAGAAAGTAATAAAACAATATATACCTTCCGGCTTCGACACAGGAACCCCCAAACACATCAGCAACACATGTTCGCAGCCCACGACAAAGTGTTAACTGCAGCGTCGCTCAAGCGCAAACCCATAAAACCCGCTCCGGCTGTATAAGTATATAATACCTCCATACCTACCTAAACTTCCTTTGTGGCGCTTCCCCGACGAAAGAAACGCGTCGACGATTTTACAGCCGCGCCGTAAGAAAAAAAAGAAAGGAGACAGCCGTTAACCTCGCGCGTCGGGGAGCAGCAAAAAACGGCGAAATCTGGATCGTAAATTCGAGCGCGGCAGAGCCGGAAGTAGACGATCCCCCCGTTTCTTCTCTATTTTCGCTCGTTCCGCAATTAGAGCCTTTCCCGTCTCGGTAGACGACGAGCGCGTCGCGCGCGCAGTCAATAAAGCAGACGAGACGCGCGGGGGGATAAGTATATAACGGAACGAAAATAAAGACGACGTGTGTGTGAGTATGACGACGGTGAAGGCGGGTGTGTAGACGCGGAGAAGAAGGAGGTGGAGAGAGTGTCTGTCTGGGATGCCGCAAGCGCGGTTGTTGGCGCAAGTATATAGGTGAGGGAGATGCTTGAGATGAGAATTTCGTGGGTGCTGAGAGGGCGAGAATATACATGAGGTGCTGGGTTGTCAGAGAAATTTATTTGTTATAGGATTTTCGGAAATGAAAGATATATCAGGTATATACTGTGATATATTTTTTTATGTCTTTCGTGCGTATTAAATTGTTTTATCCGAACACGTAGAATCGTTAGTGCGAAAGTTATAACATGTACGAAAAGTGCCGAAATAAACTCTAAAATTTTACTTATATAAATTAAATGTCAAAATATTGTTAATTATATGTCTTGTGGATAGTTATAATTTTATACGTATTTTAAACGTATATTCAAAACATTTTGTGCTATTAGGGCTACTATATATGTCCAAAATGATTCGTCATTCCGCTGATAACGAAAATTTCAATCAAAATCAATCGATCTCAATTCTCAGAACAAGATAATACCAACAGATAAATACAAGTTTCAATTGAACAAAGCGATCAACGACGTCCTGAAACACCTTAAAATTCCAAATCCCCTTCGCAATCAGCCACCTATAAAAACAGAAGTCAAACGCGCCCACCTCGAAAACCAATCCTCCCCCCTAGCGCGTAATACACGTACAAGTCATCCTAAAATTAGACATCGGCAGCTGCACGCTTACTCACCCCGGCGTTGCAGCCGACGTCCAGGGCGACGTACTTCCGGCTGTCGGCGTCGGCGCGACACAGGACGGCGCGCGGAAGCTGCCGCACGCGCTCATCCGCTGAGTGGAACTGGTAGTAGTTGATAAAGTTGCCGTGACGGGTAGCTCCAGGGTCGCCCCGGTCAGCTGAGGTGTTCGTTGGGTCCTTGGTGATGCCGATGGGCTCCGTCATGGTGACGTAAGACAGGGCTGGTGTTACCTGAAATTAGAGAAACTGCGGTAATGATGGTTATGGGAATGGCTGATTTTTTTGTAAGGTAAAATATTGAATTATTAATTAAGGCGATTGAATGTCAAATGGTGTATTTATTGGTATAATGTTAAAGGCATTTTGATATCAAACAATTTTAAGAATTATGTTATAATAATTAGATTATACGTTAATAAGTATTGAATATAACTGGAGATGAAACAACCGTACAAAAGTCTATTGGAATTCAACAACGCATTCGATTTTCAGCTCCAATATAGAGACACACACCGGATAAAGTTCATGTATATATTTTATCTGAATTTTACGGTCAAACCCAAACATACTCGTGTACTTTTGTATATAATTATGCATCCATTTTGTATGTTAAAATATATTCATTAACACTATAAAGCTGTTATTCGACGCATTTATTTTCCACACACTCATAGCCGAAAAAATCCATCTGATAAGAGAGTTCACAACATCTGATAAGGTAAGTAAATTACTTTCAAAGAACGAATTATTTTCATTTAATTAGTCGAGTTATGAAATATCAATGATGACAAATTATAAAAAAAAGACCTTCCCTTTAATCTACGTTTACAAAACAATTATTTTATTAATTCTCTAATCGTAAATTAGACGCTTCTTATCATTATATTATAGAAGCTGTTATTTATATATTCTATTCACGACTATTATATGTGACTCCCATACAGTGCTGGTATTTCTCGAGCAAATTGCGTTTCAACAAACCGAAACGAAAACACACAGAGCAGAGACAGTAACTTCCTTATTCTGCTATACATCATCCAGAACTAAGAAATTATAACCGAAGGCCATTTCATTATCGCGAAGAAACTCGTCGGCCCCGCGACGATATACACACATCCTCCTATATGCATAAACAATTAAGACCATATCTATAATGAACCCCACAGTTGAAAATTCGAACGGTATATATATCGCTTTACCACACGACGCGCATTATTAAAACGCTCGCGTAACGTTACACATAATATACACATATCCGCCAGTTATACGAACAAGTATATAGGCACCGTCGATACATTATTTGTTTCTCCCATCGCTGCCGTTATTACACATTACAAGTATATATACGTCGCAGCGTATAATTAAACACGCGCTCCTGCAAAATCAGGCGAAAATATATTTGCGCCCGAATACGCATAACACATCATATAGAAAGCATGGCAACAGCGCCATACAAGAAGACGTGTATAACATACGCACATCGACGCATAAATATATGATTTTCGCAATTCCCACCGCGCGTATATTATAATATATATCTGTCACACTTTCGGCGCATGCTAAAAGCCGGCCGGCGCCGATAAGATATCTCGTTCTCGGCCGTGTTTCGTTATTGCTATATATATGATGTACTCTATATACATATATATGTACATGCGAGCATTGTTATCTGCGTGCGTGATGTATGAGCAGCTCCTTGGGCGGTGGAATTCAAATTTTTATTCTTCTTTTTTTTTATCGGTAACGAGCTTTGTGTGCGTGCGCAGCGCGGTGCATTGACATCGGAAGTGCCGTGTGTAATTAACGCGTTGTTTACTGCGGGGATCGATGCTGTAGTGGTAGGTATAGTAGCGCCGTGTGATGGAATGCGTTTTGGCGTGTCGTGTGTTATGTAAGGTCGTCGCGTGGTGTGTGCGCGTGCGTGTTAGAGATTGGAGAGTTGAAATGAAGTAAGAGTTTGGAAATATATATTATGAGAGTTATTAGGGTGATAATTGATCGCTGTTTTCTGCAATTTTTCAAAATATACTTTGCAATATAGAGGTTTTATATATTATCCGCTATATAAAATGCTCTCAATGAATTTTTTGTCTGGAATCCGTGTCACTTTGAAAAGTTACACAACGCGCGCTTAACCAATTTTCTCAGCGAGTTCATCGACCTCTATATCAAATCCTCATATAATCGACCCATTGAGATCATAAAAATTCAGCATCAAACTTCCTACCGACTACTATATACGTATGTCGAAGAAATTATTCCGCTCCACGTTATACGTATCCTCCCTCGACAACAAACGACAAAGCTACTTTGCCGCGCACGTCAATGACGTATACTTACTTCGCCGCTCGTATAAACAAACGCGCGATTCATCGCCTCGCGATTAATATATAGGTATATAAGCATATGTGCGAGCTCTCGCGGATTCGCTTATCGTTCGGCATCGCGCGGGTTAAGACAACAGAACAGTCGCGTGACTCGCGCTCGTTCGCGAAATTCGGTACATATATAACTATGCAGATATATAAGTGTATTATGCGCGTCGTTGTAAAGTCCCCGATTCCAACGGGTTAGAGGTGCCTGCCTCGAAGCGCGGATTTATTTTTAAGCGGGGCTTTTTGCCGTTCTCTCGCTTTTTGAATGATGCTTTTATTTGATTGGCTGTGGTATTACTAAATTACTGTGTTTTGGTGTATTTGTACGTTGTAAAGCGGATAATAAATTCTGTAACCTTGAATTTATTTGATTCGTATGTATGTTATCTTCTTTATCGTTTTTGAGATTTTTCATTCAGTCGAATAGAATCGAGTAGTATATCGTGTGCATACTGTGAATGTATATGCGTATTGGCAGTCTTTGTTATACAGCAGAAATAACAATTGATAAGTGTGCGAAGTAAACATTAATTTTTTGATTTTCACAAATTCACTGCTATACCATTGCAATCCCTTTGCAGACGAGTACCGATTATAATTTTGATATGAAAAATGTATTCTCCTGCGTTCATATACAGAAACAGTTTTGCGAGTAGAAATTACTACATATTTGATTGTATATAAAGAACAGACTAATATTTTCGTAAAAATTACTACAATTCATAGGAAAAATGATTATAAATACAGCAAAATTGACTAAAATAATACCAGCTTATACTGTTAATCGTATAGTAACCTCGCGAGAATATATAATAGTCTGTGCCCGCCCCTCATTCGCAATCAAATATAACAACTTTTATCACAAAAATGTACCCCATGTATTAATAATTTTCATTAAAAATTTTCACTTCAAAGAAAACCCAAATAAATCTCACAACAACACAAAAATCGCTCACCTCTGAAAATCCAAAATCACTCTAAGTATCTCTCTCAACGACCAAAACCTCCAGTCTCTCTGTCTCTCCTCGCACCAACACCGTGCTGCCTCCTTCCGGCCACCATCAGCAGCCAGCTCACGGCTCCCCGAAATCGGCGAAGGTGAGGAGCGAGCGTCGAGAAGAGGGGGAGGAGGATTTGCCAAGAGCGGAAGGATTAAGATAATTCGCGTCTCTTTCTCTCTTCGCGCTGTCCGCGACCCACATAGGCCGTCGCGCGGCCTTCGATCCTCGGGGACGAGGTTGCGAGAACGCCGATCGACGACCCCGATTCGTCTGGGGGCGAGTTTCGACATTATATAGCTGTGTGCGGAGAAAAGGGGGAGAGGCGATCGTTATATGGGGGTCAGGTTTGTAGGCGCGACGAGGTTGCTCTGAAGGAACGGGTTGGTTCAGGGTATGTATATATTTCAGGTGCGGAAGAAGGGATAGATTGGAAAGGCTATAAGTAAAGGGTTAGGATTATTTCGCGTTGGTTGACAAAATTTTGGAACCTTTTTATTTTGTTTCACTTTAGGTATATAAGATGCTAAAATACAACGTTTGATTTAAACACACTGTCGCGGTCGCTATACAACATATATATCTAGATAATTTGTTTTTATATATTTTCCTTTTTTTTTCAAAAGCGTGAACTACCGTTTTCTTTCAGCGTGTTAGCAAGCTATTACACATAGAAAACCAATGGAAAGATACCCACGCACTTTAAATTATTGTAATCGCGCATTTTCGCACTTGAGACATTTGTCCGTAAAATTCCAGAAAATTATACAACGTACAACAATCTATTTCCAACAATAAATATATATATTATATGAGCGATATCTCTAACACTTTCTCTGACGCGTATATAAAAACACTCGACCAATAAACAGGGTAATCACTTCGTACATAAGATACCGCTACTTCAAATCAATACAACGCGAAAAAAATCGATTATCGTCCGATCGAACTATCTATGTATGTGTAACTTAATGCTTATACGATTACGATCATAACAATTAATATATCAAACACAGCTAGACGATGTATAAAAACTTCACATTTTCCCAATCACTCCTTAATACACACGTACACTTCCTAGTATACCTCATCACCCGCACGCGCTCTTTTTTACCCCGAAACTTGCCAATTTTTCCGGTGTTCCTCGCATATCAGCCTGCCACTGGCTCATTATACATCCTCTCTCTTAAAAACCGCGCGAGGACCTTATGGCGCCCGCGCGCGTGCCTTTCTTCCTCCGACAGACACTGCTATATATATATGCGCAGAGGGCAGGTGTTGTTGCAGCAGCAGTGGCCGGCCACCGGCCACCTTGAGTTACTCTCTCTCTCTCTTTCTGTTAGAGAGCGATGCTCTTTTGCCGAGAGACGATGCACTCGGGGATCTCCTGTTCTTCTTCTTCTTTTTGTCGGAGCCGAGCGCGCGCGTGCGCGGCGCATCTGCAGCTTGCACGTCGCGTTCATTGTATGTACTACATACGTTGAATGCCGGATTTATGGATTTTTTTAAAGAAGAGAATCGCGGGGATTTTTTTTACTTTGTATAATATAATGCGTGTAAGAAAGGAAGGCATCAGGTAGGTCGGTTGGTACTTGAGATGGGCTTTGTAGAGGATGTGTGTATATATGAGAGTTTTAAGTGATGCGGGATATGGCGGAGGTTATTTATCGGACTCGGCTATTGACTCGATTTCTCGTTATGTATACTATTTCCGGTTGGTGCGACTTCTACGTATACGCGTATGCGTGCCGGTCATTTGAATAATGGGATTCTGTGGATGGGATATTGTTGTTGTCGTTATTTTTGTATTCTTTATACGGCTTTGAAGTACAATGTCGCGGTATAGTGTTGTTGCTTTTTAAATACAGATATTTATTAATCATTCGTATATATATAGAAGAAAAAAAATCTATTATTGTCAAATAAGATACAATAACACACTAAACCCTAATCGGCCGAACAAACCTTGCCGATTAACAATTAAAATCACGATTACGCAGCGGAACCCCAAAACTCGCGCATTCCTGACTCATCACAAAACTCTCGTTCTCCTCTCCACACCTTCCTGACTATATATGCATGACGCTCGCTTACACACATATACACACACACGCGACACCTAAAACCAATCACTCCTTCTCTCTTTCCCTCGCATCCACAAATCGACGTTTCCGATCTCCGGGACAAACGAGCCGAAAGCCTCGAGACAAACAGGCGCGCGCTTTTCCGAATTCTCCGCCGCAGCAGCTGCATTATTCATCGCCGGATTACGACAGACAAACGGCTGATGCTGCTACTTTCTTCGTCTCTTATATATATATGCGCTTACTGCAAGTGTATATAGGTACTATAGACACAAGTAAGAAGCGAAATTTCTCGTAACGGGATGAACGCGGCGATGAGTTTGGCAATGTGTGTTGGTATATATAAGAGTGTAAGAGAGGGAGAGGAAATTCGCTTTTTTTCGTATAATACGTTATGTAAGCGGTAAGTTGCGAGAAGGCGAGGCGTGTGTGTGCGTTAGAGCCTCGAGGGGTTAAACGAGTTGCCAAATTTTTTGAGGACGCCGCGGCGAGTTGGTATAGCCGCGAAGTTATTGCGCGGTTCGCTCGGTGGCTTATTGTGTTCTCGAGGCGAGTTGCTGCTGCAGCCCCGAGATTTCGAGATATCCCAGCGCAAGCGTTTGAGAATATTGAGGATGAGATGATGTAAAACGGCGCGGTTGTGGAATATAGTTAGTTATACGTGTGATGTAGCGTGAATGTATAATTTTGTTAAGTGTATTAGTATTTGATATTTATTTACCAGAAAATTTCTACAGTGCAATAATTTTAAAATGTAAGATCTATTAGAGGTAAACATTGTTACCTGTACAATAGTCTGGTTGCATACAAACTAATACTTACAACTAA
>UXGD01007244.1:0-11234 GCA_900474315.1 Torymus auratus | reverse complement strand
CCACATCATCACGAAATATTAGGTCACAATTATTTTAGAAACTCAAATTAGTTTATTCTCGGTTTCTCATGAACGATTCATATTTAACAAAGAATTTTATAATATACTAGAAAAATTCAAACGCTCTTCTCGCGCGGTTTTGTTTTTGAGGTTATGAAAACTATTTTTTACTATGATTTAGTTTAAATAATGACATAATTAGATACATGTGCCAAGCAAAAAAATAAATGTTTTTATTCTATTTTAATTATTTAGAAGTTCTATAAATAGTTGAGTTTAAAAATTCAAATCTAGCACATTTTTAATCTAAAAGCCACTACTTCCAGCTATCATTCTTTTAAGAGTGAATACCAATCACCTACGCCTTATTACACTACATAAAACATCACTTTAACCCAAAAACAGGCACTAAACCTCTACCGAGACCCCAAATCAATCGACCACGAGCGCGAGCTACACTACACTATTCTAGCATCAAAAGGCCGCACAAGCAAACAACTCACTCTACACATTCATGTACCTACCCTACCAAAAGATACTCACAGCCGCGTGTGATGGGCATTGTCACGCCACTGGCAACCGTTCAACGCTCGCTTTTCACCCGAAAAAAGAGCACACGAAACTGAGAGAGAGAAAAAAGCAAATGAACACACACGTGTCTGGCCCTGCATTGTTTCGAAAGAAAGCGAATTTCGCGCTAGTGGGATGCAGGCCAATGGACTTTCGCGCACGCGCGCGGAACTCGATTAATTCGAAAAACGAGCGAATATCAAATAAGTGACTCCATGTGTGTGTTTTCTGTTTTATAATAAATCTCATTAGTTTGCTTTAATGTCGGGCGAAAGTGATATGGCGCTGGTGAAGGTTGGTGGAGTGATTTATTTTAGCGCGGAACGCTGAGAGCTTTTTTTTTTTTTTTTTTTTTTTAATGGAAGAAAATAAAATTAGCGAGTGGATGGATGTTTTCGAGGTAATTGAATTAAAGGGCGTTTTGTAATTTTGGTATAGGTTTGTAATGTGTACAAACTGAAGCATTATTCCTTTGCATATTGACTTCTTTTGTTTTTTCACAAAGAAAACGGATATAATACTTTTTCTAAAAAATTTAACATTTTACGTTCCGGTTCTTGGTTTCAAAAGTTGAGGAAACATACTTTTTAACAATAACTCCAAAAAGCGTAAAAAAGTATAATAATTGAGTTCTGCGAAAAGTATTTATCTAAAGTTCTCGTATTCAAAGCTAGCCATCGATAATGTTTACTGATAATTCGATAAAAGAGGAAAGAATTTTAAAACTTCCAATAATCTTACACGATTTCCTTGGGACTTCAAATAATAGATTAAATCTTAATTTCACTGGAAAAAGAAAACTACAAGTGTGACTTCCGGTATACAACCATCACCTCTCCATCTTCTACCACCAAATTCCTCGTATCATCTTTCCTCCCAGCTCCCAATTATTTAGGTCAGAAGTAGACCAGAAAAAGGAAAGATCCAAAGTCCCATTATATGATCAAGCGTTTCAACACCAATTGCCCAGCCACAATCGACAAAAAGAATCAGTCCTTCCGATGAGCCTTGAACGCTCTCATATATAAACACGTCAGCAATTGACACCTTCTTCCCCCAATTACCTGTCTGCCTCTATAACTTGCGCAACACAGCCGTCTCAGCGGAGTTTCTAATCTTTATCAGCTGCGCTTTCTCCTTTCTCGACGAGAGCGCCCGCACGCTCGCTTGGTCTGTGTATTTTGATCGCCAGTGAATGACGGTCGGTTATATTTGTGGATTCACGCGCGGGGGGTAACTTCCAGTGCGGAAATAAGTTGTGGACTCGAATGACGCGAGAGTTCATGGTTGGTTAGTGGTTCGTCAAGGTGGTGGGATTGGTGTGTCATATGATTTGAAGTTATTTTTTTGTAAATGAGGAGAAAATTGGGAGGGTGTAAAAGTAGACATGGGCATTTTTTCACAAAATATATACTATCGTTTAAATTATTTTTTGAATCCGATATGGTTAAATCCGAATAGGAGTTATTCAGAAGACACAAGGAATTATTTTTGAAAAGAAAATATCAGACAAATTTGAAACGTTCATTCGTACACGATTGTCAGCTGATTTGTCGACATTTTAGCTTTTCTAAATAACTACATAACATATCATACAAAAATAATTTTATGAAAATACTATGACCTTCTTGCCAATTTTTTTCGAATTTTTATATATTATACATTTTTAAACATTTGGAAAATTTACCTTTCTATTAAAAGATATTCTAATATGTTTTTTTACCTTTCTGAGAAAATATCCATCTAACATTTTACCATTCAGATAAAATACCTTCCCCCGAAGATTGTAATGAGAGCAGATAGTGTTCGTTATTTAAACATCATGTAGAATAGATAACAGTGCATGAAGTTTTGTTACTTCACGGCTGAAGAATAAACATCCGTACAGACGAAAAGTTAGGATTAATAAAACACAGACAAATACTTTTTCACAATTGTGTAAATGTTATAAAAAGATATAAATTGTAGTTCAACCCAAAGTTTAGTGCTATTATAAATTATGCTGTAAAAACTGAATATCATAAATTTTATGGCATTCTAACGATATAAACTTCAGAACCATCATTAAAAGAAAAAGAAAAGGAAACATTTCATAGTTTGTAGTTGTTATCTTCGAATAGCTGAATATTCTAGTATCCTAGAATTTCAGATTTTTTAAAATATTCGCAATCGCAAATGTTATATCTAGTATATTTATGACCATCGCTCATCATTTCTCTTATAGTTTAATTCTGAAATAATTTTTTTCAATATTGCCACTTTCTAAACTGTATTTTAGAAATTTCTTAACTGTACATAAAAAAATTGATTTGCCATTTAAATTGTTTGGAAAAAACGGAGGAAAAAAAGTTTCGAATTCAAAATTTCAGAATTGAAATTCGAATGAAAATATCGCCGCAGTTTAGCATTAAATTTATTGGCCGTTGTCGAGAGATTTAATGGAAAACCGGTTGCTCGTTTAACGAGCGTAAAAATTCGCTGTAATCGTTTTACAAATTTAAAGTTTTAACAACACCGCGCGGAGACCGACTTTTCAAGTTTTGATACGTGAAATAATTGTACGCGTTGAATTTATTCAAGGTGAAGTTTGACGGGGAATGAGATATCGAAGCGCGACTTTAATCTTATCGATGAAAAGAAACTGTATATTTTTTATCAAATAATTTTACTTTACAATGGTTCTTTGTGATGACTGGCAATAAAATCAAACGAAGATATACCGTGTCTGCATGACGCAAATTTATATTATGTTTCTCATCATACGTTAATTACTGTATTTATTTATTGTAAACATAATAAAACATTCAATTTTAATGATTACGAGTTGACTGCACTTATAAAGATGCATCGTACAAACAAGTCCACACCACACTCGTAAAATACACAAATGACACATGAAAATCGACAACTATCCCATTATAAATAATTATGTAAAAAAAATTTTCTCGCAACTTCATTAAAACTCCGCGTGCATAATTATTATAGATTACCTGAATCATTACAAATCCGGTATATCTTATTAAATTATCAAACAGTTATTCATTTGCCGATTTAAATGAAAAATTTTCACTCTGCGTACTTATATATGCATATATATTTCTTACATAACGAATTCTCCACGAATAATTATTACAAACGTTCGCATTCGACTTTACAACCGTATAATACTCGTTACTCATTATACACTATCCCTGACTATTATTTAAGAAAAACGAGCGCCTTTACGTAACCCCACTCTTCGATATACCCCAAAAAGGCCATTCCCAAGACAGAAACGTGGACGTCTCGTGCGCAGAAACTAGGAAACGCGCGTATAGTATATGCATATGCGGCTGCATTCGAAATGCTAATTGTCCCGCTGACGCCTGGCGAAAAAAAATGGCGTTACGAATGCCGTGTAAATTATCGGAAGTTCGGACGACGTATATATACATATGAAAAGTTTTCGAAATGGCCATTCAATGGCTCTCTTTCCTCTCCGAGGTCTTTATTATTAATTCGCGCCGAAGCGTTGCAATATCTTCGATTTGTTCGTTCACCCAGTGTATGTGTGTGTGCATGTTCATATATGCATAATTTATTAACCCGACGATTGTGAATATTCATCGGTATATAGAGCTGCGGGCGCTTATATTGATGTATGAATTAACAATGTTGGCTCGAAACCGTTTAAACCTGATCCGATGATCGAGATGGCAGTGTTGTTGCTCAGCTATTCTCTGTAAACAATAGAGATATGTCAATGTTTGACTGGTGAGAATTATCTTTGCAGCCGAAGGCGGGCAATCACTTGGCTTGGAAGTTTAATTAGCTGTAAACCGCAAAACCAATTCGTCGCGAAAATTTAATATACTCGTCCGCAATAACGATCAAAACAAAGAATCGTCGACCGCTCGTAATTCAAAAACTACGCGTATATTTCAAGGAGGCGCGTTAAAACCTCGTAACTTTGTAAAATCGATAAATTAAACTCTCCCGTGCGGCCTCCCTTCGTTTTTCCCTCGACTTTGAAAAACCGCAGTACTGTAATTAGCCTGACCGTAAGTTGTAGCTTTAAAAAAAAATAAAAATGAAAAATTGTTGATTGGCTTGGGAATTAAGTATACACGAAGGTTAACAAATTTATCATTGTCAGTTCGATATATTAGCGTATTTCATTAAATTTACTTGTTTATTTTAGCCAAGTTACAAAATACATTTAAATGTGTGCCTTGTACGTGCATTCAGTTCCGCTAATTATCACTTAAAGCTGTAAAAAATAATGAGATATAGCGCCCCGTAAAAGTGTTTCCCAATGTGTTTCCCAATAAACTATCCCAATGCTCATTCAGAAATATAAAATATATCGGTTTGAAAGCATTTGCGTAGTGAGAGGCGGCACACTTGTTAACATTCTCCTGAAACATAGAGAGATATATTTTTACTCTGTATAGTTCATTCTTATAACTGAGATATATCTACATAAAACTTGAAAGATTTTGTTTCTATAAAAAAAAAATAAGACTTTAAATTAAGCAAGAACCAGTAAACGCAAAGAAATGAAAATACAGTAATTACTAAAAACATATAAAACTCCACGGTTATACCATAATTGACTATAAATCAAGACGCTTCACCCTCCAGTAACTTTCGATTCCATTAAACCACCACTCCCCACTTTAAAATAAATGCATAAAACAATATTCTCCACAGACTCCAAACCGATATTTTCCGACTAACCACAAAAACTACTTCAATCCACTTTTTAACCAGCATTACCATCACAGCTCTTTGACCAGCCAGTCGCCAGCAAGCGACTTCCTCGGCTGCCCGCCTCGCGCGCTGCGATCGCCCTTCTCTCTCTCTCTCTTTCTTCGCTCGCCGAAAATAGATGCAGAGTACAAGCACGGTATATACGTATAATACATGTATACGCGACGGCGCGCACGTGCGAAACGATTACGCGGAATTTGCATGAATCGCGCGTGAGTGGAGGGGGGAGACAGCGGCAGACAGGTGTCAGGAGATGCTGGCGCGTAGGAGGAAGTATAAAATTGGTATAGTAGTTGTGGTCGTAGAAAAGGATTGGAGAATTTTTTTCTTTCTTGCTGAGGATATTGCGTCGGTTTGAGAAACAAACTGAACAAGAAAAGTTTGTTGGTTTCGGGGAACGCGTGGTTGAGGAGGTTCGGAGAAGGAAGAAAGGTCAATGGCGCCGAGAATAAACATTCGGCAAGTGCAAATAATGACGAGTGATAATTTGAACTTTGGAAAAAAATATGAAGATATAAAGGTTGGAAAGGAATATTAAAGAAATCGTCGGGTTACCGAATGTATATGGAAGTTTATACTTTGGTGTGCTAGCTTTATCTCGACAAAAAGTATGACTATTTTTCGAACGCGCACTTCGAATTGCACAATCCCGATAAGAATAAAGCGGACGTTATCTATCCGCAGCTATAATAAGTGTAAAGATACTTAAGAGATATTGAAACCCCCAAATAAAAACAATCGACGACAATATTACAAAAAAGAAAAAAAAACTATCGAAATTTTGTTAAAAATAACGTAAACCTCTACACTAGTCCAAACTATATTCCGTCTCTAATCTTCTCCTCCGAATTCTGCTCTCCCAAAAAAAAAACCCGCGACAAAATGCACTCGGCATATATCCACGAAAAACCACTTGTAAAAATAGATCCCCTCTCCCTTTCTCTCTCTCTCTCTCTTTCAACTTTCACGCTTACACACATTTCCACCTCTCGAAAATCCACACACAATCTCCTTTTTCCCCGCTTGCAGCGTCTATAATACTCGCTCGGTCGCGCGGGAGACCGAGCGACCTTGGCTTCGTTTTCGAAATTGATTTAGCGGGACGAGGCGAGCGAGCGAGAGAAGCGACCTCCTTAATTTCATTGTGCGCGGTTCCTCCGAAATCGGCTACTATCGACTCGAGTGAAAGAGGTTCCCTGAATCAATATATATATTTTTTTCCTTTTTCGGGGGAAGTTTTTATACGAAGGTGTATAGTTCGTGGATGTCTCGGGTACGTGCTAAGTAGAGTTTTACGGTGCCTCGTGCGTCGATTTTTCCTTTTTCCGAAGCGCATTAATGTTGATCGCGAGGATCGCTGGGCATCGCGTGACTTTCAATAATAATATACACTGCTGAACGCTATATACAGCTGCTGGGGAGAGGAATCAGTTATCTTCGTGCGTTCGGGCGATTACTCGATTTAGAAAGTAGAAATTAGTAGGTATGCGGATGTTGGAATATGTACATATACATCATATAGCTATTATAATCGAGTCGCCCAATTCTTACGCAACAATCCTTCATTCTCTCTCCTAATAAAACCTTTAAACAACAAAAATCAACACATTACCAAACCCTTACGGTGAATTTCGGATACCTACCGCAGCGGAGAGAGAAACCGCGCGACTTCAATTATTTAGCCGCTGCGACGGCGGCGCTACTGCTGCTACCATCGCACAGCCGCAATGCGACCGCTTGCCTCGTCCTCGTCATCATAGCGTGACTCTCGCGCGGAGAAGTCAAACGGATCTCTCTCTCTCTCTCTTTCTCTCTCTCTCTCGCTTGCGAGCTATATTATACACGGAAGGAGGGAAGGAAGGAAAAGGCTTTCTCTCCGAGAGGATGTAGTTAGAGTTTATGATGGTTATGATGCGTTACAGTTCGGTTGGCGCTTATGCTATAATTGAATGAATGCGCACGTGTAAAATACATAAAATGCTCATTCTCTTATATATTTAGAACCGAGAAACGTGAGTAATAATTATTTTAAGAACCAGGGATTTTTATTTATTAGGATGGTAAAAGTACACTGACAAATCACTCGGTTCCGCGAGTCCATTACGATACTATTATCTAACGACAAGTATATAGCGCGCAGATAACATCGTCCGCGTATGTGTGTATGTAGCTATAATACGTATACACAATGCGCGAGCACACTATACACGAGGAGTTTCAAGAAAGTCGCATCTCAATTCGCCACGCTCAATTTGCAATTCAGAAGGCTCTGGAAGCCGCGCCGTGCGAAATCCAGATCGAGCGTAAACCGTTTGTCGCCGCAGAAATTAAAGTTATAATACGCTATATAAACTATTACAATTTGATTTATATCTATACGAATTGTTGTTCTCATTTCGATGAGCGTACGAATCAGGCGCCAGCTTTATTACCGAGGAAAAGCCTGATGCACCAACGAGCTGTTAATTGCACCGGGCGAGACGTATGAGGTGTAATGGCGGATCAAGCGCCTAATTACTGTCATTTACAATTTTTCCTCGTGAAACTCAAATGACTATACCTAGATCTCCTGATCATTCTCAACTCTCCCCCTCGTATAAAAATAATCCAGAACCCAGACCCGGGACCGACGACGTATCTAAAAGAATCGAGAGCTATTCCCGATCCCCTCAAAAATAGACGAGTGAGAGAGAGAGAGAGAGAGAGAGCAGTGTGCCGCGCGCTCGCTGAAAACAATCGGCGCAGTGCACGCGCACATGGGTAATATATAATGACGTCAATCGCTTAATAACGCGGAGCTAGTGAGTAGCGCCTGTATAGAGGTTTTTCGCGAGTCGCGAGAGAGTTTGGTATAATTGACTTTGGAGCGACGCGGTTGTAGTTTCTGGAACGGCGGAACTGCGATGCTGTGTGTATATAGTGGTGGAGAGTAAGAGAGACGTGAGAGAGTGAGAGAGAGAGAGAGGTTTAACTATTGTAACGAGGGTAATTGAACGTATATAGGGCTCGGTGTGTTTTTGACGGTGGCGACCGGTTGGTTGATGTGGTGTGTGTATGTGTGTGAGAGAGAGAGAGAGAGAGAGAGAGACCGAAATTGTTTTGTTGCGAAAGTGCAAGCTTGTTCGCGTATACGCAAAGAAATACCGACGTGGATCAGCTGGGGGGAGACCGACGTGAATAAGTCCTGTAGCACCGAGCTGTGCGCGACGTAAACCAATTCGGTGCTACAGGACTAATTCACGTCGGTCTCCACCGAGCTGATCCACGACAGTATTTCTTTGCGTGTACTTGTATAGTCTCTAGCGGTGTGGAATTATGTTGTTGTGATGATGAAATTTTTATCGATGTGACGTGAAAAATTGGTTTTGTGTGCGGAGAAGAAAATTTTGGAATAACAATTATGATATTTGGTAGTAATAAACGTGGGAGAGATTTGTATTGCCGTAAAAGTTTCTACAGTTTATAGTAAAAATTGATGTAGGTTATACATCGTAGTAAAAATTACAAGAGAACAATCATTTTTTACTATAAATTGTATTAACTTTCATAAGAATATGAGGCTATCTCTTATAAACAGGCCAAATTTTCCAATATATTTTGATTTATTTTCTTTATTTATTTATTAAACATTAAACGGGCATGCGCTCTTGATACAAAGAAATATATACAAAATATACAATGTCAAAATATAAGGGAGCGGAGAGCTAATTTAAAAGGATTTTGTTCAACATTTTTACTCACTTTCAATGTTTTCTACAGTATGACTTTATATAGTCAATAAGTGAAGTAAAAAAAAAAGATCCTCTCTCGTAACCTACATAAGCGACACGTTTATCTTTGGTCTCCGCAGCGTTTTATTAGAAATTACATTAACTGTAATTACTACTCTATATGTGGCTCTCAAGATAATCATAAAGCAATCCACACGATTCACGCACATACGTATACACGCTGTTTATCAAAATATATAAAAGTTGCAATAGACTTAATTACAATAATATCATCCGCGACGATTAAAATTAATATTCAAGTCATCGCGCGTCAATTCTTCCGAAAAAATCGTTTATTAAAATTACTTCTCATTAATGAGTAGAAGCGAGTTAACCAACGTAACCGCGTAAACATTATAAATCATTAACCAAGACTGAAGCGCCTCGTAATTACGAGAAGGAAAAAGTCTTGAAAAACAAGCGATAAAAGCCGAACGAAAAAGAAAACAAAGTATTTTTTTATAGATATCCCTCAGCGAATCTTTTTCCGCGTTACAAAATCGCTCGGAACCATTTCGCATTTTCAAAACGCAACGAGTATACATCCAGAAGTCAATGCACCACGATTCATCGCGTATAACAAATATCTTCAGTCAAACGCGTCCCGCACGCCTTAGAGATATAAGTGACTGTCTTTTCAACCTATCTGATCGACACGCACAAAACACGTCAGAGCCTCGCGCCGCATTTGTTTGCTCTTTCTCCGCGATACAATCGACCTGGCACACCACAACAGGCGTATTTTTTTTTCTCTCCCCCCTTATATTTGCGCGACTATTTAATGAATCACAAATTTTCACTAATCGACGATGACTCAGCGCAATAACAGCTCTGTTATTGTCAAAGATTTTTCAAAAAGAAAAACACAGTTTTCTATATAGCGAGAATGTGCGCCTCGAAAGTGCGCTCGAAGATGAAAAACTCGTTTCCGAGGCGGCTACGGGTGCGCTGTGATCTGCATGCACAAGTACGGCATGCGTCTATATAGGAATTTTAAAATCCGACTTTTATCATATTTTATTTAATTGTGTTAAGGCTGCGCGCTGATGGTTACACTTTATCGTGGGTATTTACCGTATATTTATTGGTATTTACACGCGGTATACGTAACTTTAACGATTATTTCGCATATCGTACGACGCGCAGACATTTTTTTTACATTTTACATCGACAACAACACATGGATTTACACACACACACACACACGTTTTCCTCAAAACAATGTAATCAATGTTTTACCGGGCAATCGCTACACTCTCGCCGGCCGCACAACAACAGCGAGCCGTTCAAAAAACATTCATTCATTAATCATCCACTCTCGCGCGTTGCTACACTATACAGAGCCAACAATTCGGTACCCCGCGAAGCAGAGAATCAACTCTGTTTTTCCGCGTGGTGTACAACGCCATTCGAGCCGCAGCAAAGCGCCGGGGTCACACCCACTGAAGCATAGCCATAGTGCTACTACTGCTGGGGGTATTTTTTTCTCTCGCCTCGAGAGTATAGCCGCCTGCGTGGTGTGGAAATCGACGTGACGTTTCACAATTGAGACCTATAAACACTTACGCACGAGTGCTTAGTACGTATGTGTGCGTGTATACGTGTATGTGTGATTGGTTGCGCAAATGCGGATCGTCGGTGGTGTGGTTCGAGATCGATCTGATTTTGCGTTTTGTTTGTGGTCGAGGCTGAAGGAGATGCTAAGACTCACAATACACAAAAGATAGTGGAAAGGTTCACATAGCTTTCAGAAGAGAATACATTTTTTTTCTTATTAATGTTCGACTCTTCTTATCTCAATAATATATGTTTGAAATAGGGGCTTTTAGTGTATTTAAAAATAATTATGGCAGTACAAAAAAGCTGACGATTCAATGGTAAACATTGCCATAAATTTATAGTAATTTTTACGATGTAGAAAACATTGCCATAATCGCAATTTTTACCACATATGGGTATATCTCTAGAACTTTTGACTCTAATGATGATCTTTTTTTCAAGTAATTTATTGCTGCTATTAAAATACGAGATATGGTGACGAATCTTTATTTTCAACCTAGCAAATCAGTCCGGTAAACCAAATTGGTGTGCAAGACACGGTATCGTCTGGGGATGAAAAAAACTGTCTAAAAAAGGTCCACT
>UXGD01007243.1:0-11236 GCA_900474315.1 Torymus auratus | reverse complement strand
GAGCTTTCTTTAATTGTATAATAGACTCCTTCTCTCGAACCTTTTCGGGTCCATAACTGATTTTATCGAAGCGAAGCTGATTATTACGAGGTTTCCAAATGAACACATTGAAAAATATTTAAGCCATCATACGCATGTCTGACTATAAGTCATCATTATAATTTTTTACAAAATATTTGAAAACTTACAAAATTCATTTTACATTTTTGCTGAGCGAATCAAAAGTTTTTTTATACGTAAACTCGTAGTAAACTCTCTCACTTGTCCTCTTTTGAAAAACTAGACTTAAAATACAGTATAATTTTTTTAGTTGGAAGAAATACAAATTTATAATATGTTGTTATAACCATAACGTTATAAGATTAAATTTTAATATTTCAAAAATACACGTAAAGTTAAATACTACAATTTATCAAAACAAACATACCTGTAACTATTCTAATACCTTTTCCTCCTCTTCCTTTGCTACATCTCAATTACACAACATGCTCACACATGTCTACTACAACTCCCCAAACTCACTCCTACCCACGCTAATCCCGCGCAGTTCGACTAATTAACCCCGCGGCAACAGCCTCTGCTCTCCACATTTTATCCATCGAATACACGTATTTTAACTGAACGAAATCGGCAAAGGCATCACTTAATTATGAGAACCGGCGCGTCGTTTTTACGCGAAAGAGCTTTCCAGTCGATAAAACGTATACACGTGCAAGCTCGAGTACAACACGTCGTTTCGACGCAAGCTTTAATAGCCCACCGAGACGATCATCTTGCGCATGAGAGAAATTGCTCGTTTCTACGGTGGGTCTAACGACCTAGAGGTTTTGCGCTTTCGCACGTTCTTTTATGCTTTTATGTAATTTTTTTTTGGTGGGACGGAGGAGAAAAGTGAAGGGGTGGGTTGTTTTATCGTAGGGTGGAGTAGAGAAAATGTCGAGTTAAATTATAAAGCAGCAGTTTTTAGAGATAGAATTTTTAGACGAAGTTATGATTATTTTATTAGAGTGCGAAGTCTTTATTTTGAGAACTGGATATTATATATAATATAATTAAAATAAATAATATAATTATAATTATAACGTTTTTCGAGATGATTTTAGACAAAGGTACGCCGACAACGGATAGAGGAATTATAATAAATTCATAATCCTTTTTTTGTATCTTATTTCTGATATTAAATTTCGTTGGCTTGGATAAAGCCGAGCTTATTTTAGTCTGATATAACGAAGAATTGCGATCAGTCGAAATTAGTGCCAAAATTGATTAATATTATTATTTCCAACTTTAGAAACTGACTATAAATTATTTCCATGAATTTGACAATTGAATTTATCTTCATAAATTATACTTATACCTAATTCAGTTCCAAATTAATATTTTGTGCTTTTGTTATGTACATTTATATCAGCAGCATCTACAATTGGATATATAAATACACACCAGCAATCGATTGATACAAAACCTTCATGTTAATTTTGAACGATAGAACAAAAAAAAAGCTCCGTAAGGTTAAAAAGCTCAAACATGCAGTACAAACACTCGGCAAAAACAGAAAAAGGCTTTCGCAGATTTTTCGTTTTATCGGTGTCGAGGATCACTGGCAATTTTTCAAGCGCACATATATTACTCAGGCGAAAAATAAAATTTACACGTTTACAACTATCTGTAGCGCGAGTTATTTACACTACAGCAATACGTCTTCCAGCGAACTTTTATATCTTTTTTCGACCCCTCGCGCTTCCATCCGCGCATGTGTTTGCCGCCACGTATTTTGTTATACGCGGAAAGGTATATGTTCGCTTGCATCTGTGCAAACTCGTTTACCCCTACGATGTATTTATTCAAAGCAAATAGTAATTTCCGCAATGGATCCAGCATTTATAATTATACTGTAATTTTGATTTTATGTTTCATTACAAATGTATATACCTTCTCACTCTCTCGCTCGTTCTCTCGCCCGCCCCTTTCTCTCTCTCTCTTTCGTATAAAGTTGGGCGCTTTGGCATGGCTCGCATTTCACTCAAATGAACTCTCGATAAAATCAGGTCAGTATATTGCGGATATTTTCCTGGCCTGACAAACTCATATTCGTAACTTTCTACATTTTCTTAAAAGTAAAGTAGATAAAGGAGGAAAGTATAAATCGTGTTGGTCTTTTCCAAATAAAATGCATAATGTTGCATTTCTTATGTTACGCATATAATTTCGCATGTTTTATAATTTCATATTATAAACGTTCATGTACACTTGTTCATTTATGATACTCGTATTATGCATAATAACCATCATCATGAAAATTACATATTTTAATATAGAAATTCGTTTTAAGCAGATGTTAAATAAATTCTAATTGATTATCAATAATATATTTGTATGCGAGTAACCAAGCGCTGATATTTATAGCGTCATCGTATGGATTACACTTTATGCATTTCCATGCTCTTAGCGCGTCTCCACAGGTCGAGTTTTCGGATAAGTATTAGTGTAACATTTAAATACAGAATCTAAATGGAGTCTCTGTAGTCCCCAAAGTCCAAAGCAAATTTGTTTACATTACCGAAGTGGTCTAACGGTGTCCCTGATTTAATTTCCTCTATTAGTAACTTTGCTGCATTGATTTCCATTGTATATTTTATACCCGACAGAATGTAAATTTAAGCTGGAGTCAATGCAATTAAATTTCAAGGATGTTTAAGAGCAATCAGCCATTACAATGTATCTGATTTGCTTTTATATGAAAAGTTTCTCTTTTCGATTTAACAACTTTACTATGTAAATTATATGCATATAAAATCACGAAATTATATCGTACTAAAAATTGATAAAGTTTTCCAATATAGGAAATGCATAAAGTCACCTAGTTCCTTAAGATTCAGCAAACTCTGAAGTTTCAAGGTTACATAATCCATAAAAGCTCGTCCTTGCATAAATTTTTCTTCAAAATAACAAACAAACAAATTCAATACTAAAAAAAAAAATCGCCAACTACGTCATCATTTGCAACCATCCAACGTCTAATCTTTTCCCTCATCACAACGTCCAGGATCAACAGTTCAATTTGCAACCACAATCATCATTACGTAGGATAACCTCCACTCGGCGCCAAACGCATCCGCATACATCCTCGTCTGCCACATCTCTTCCACTCTGCTCTTCGTTTTTTCACCCCCTCAGCGACTACCCCTTATACGCGTAAAGTAGACGCGCGCGTGCATCTATCGGATGGTCTGGGGGATTTACCGCGCGCTAGTCGCATATACCTACTCCCGAAGAGACGTATTCCCCGCTGCATCCGTCGTATTCCCGGTCTCTCTTACCCTCACACGCGTACAAACAGACACACACACGCATACGTATACGCGAACGTCGAAGCTCTCGCGGAAGGATCGCGAATGGCAAAATTTACGGCGTCATCCGTCACGAGCAGGCTGCACCACGCGCTGCCGAAGGTAATTTCGAATTTGATTTGCACGGATTAGGGAAGCGGTGTGAGCTCAGCGCACCTTCGAGTGCTACCCTCACGTGTGTGTCTCTATGTGTGTTTGTACGTGTGCGGCAGTAGCAGCAGCAGATGTTACGATCCCGATGAAATGGCTCGCGACTGCGTACCAGCGTCGATTAAGGCCCCCCTATCGGCTCGTTTCGCCGTGTCGCACGATGGACGATATAGCCCGAGCGATAGTGCGCGGGGGACAGAGTGAGAGAGCCTAATCAAATTGTCCGAGTTTTCGCATGGCTTGTTTCTCGTACACCGGAGCGTCCGCGTGGGATTTCTTTTCGCGTTAACGGTTAATTGTTTGCTGATACGAGGGTGGGGAGCAGAGGGAGAGAGAGAGTGAGAGGCAGGTATATTGGCGATTGAATGGCACAGGAGATTTACGAGAATTTGGATGGTTGTCAGCGCGCACGTGTTTGTGCGTGTGCGTGCGGCGATTGCCAGTTGAGTTTTCGAGCGGGGATTGTTTTTTTTTTTTTTAATTAAGAGTGGGTTTCCGTGTTTTTTTGCAGGTGTGTGTGATAAATATCGAATGTCTGTTATGTTATTAAAAAATGTGGAATGGAAATTATTTAGTTGGAGAGTTTGAAAATAGAAAAATGTAAGGAACATGAGAGCGGAAATTGGAATATAATAGAAATAAATTATTCAATAGATTTACGAAGTTTCTTCGTACTTTATTCGTCATTGTTGAAGTATAAATTTGTACATTAAGAATGCTCAAGGTGCTATTTGAAAGTTATAGAATTGTAGAATAATGAAATATCGAAAGTTATAAAATTTTCCAGAGTGTTATTGAAGAATTATTGACGTCATCGTTTGGAATTATTGTTGTTTCCTTGTTTATTTTATGACTCTACCAGAGCTATGCATAGCCATCATGCTTCGTGACACGGCATATACAGAAATTTGAAATCCTGCAAATAAAATAAAAGGTTTTATTATATACATATAGAGATAAAATCGTTGCATGCAAATTTGTATTCAAAGTTTTTGTAGGATTTTTATGGATAACAGTCTAGATCGTTCACAACGAAATACATTCCTACATGTGTTATACGGACTGTTCGATATCTGATATGTTAGTAGAGCTTACAGTGGAAAGCCCGACGAAGATCAAATTTTCGATGCCCAGCATGTGTATATAACGCATCAACGTAATACTAAATGCTTGATTTTTTTTTATTTTGAATGAATCATGTACTTTTACAGGTTTCACAAATACAGATCAGATAGTGTCGAACATAAAGATATCGAATATTATAATGTATTTATTTGCTATTCATAAATAAATCCATAATAATTTTTTTAATCCGCTGTTATTATAGTACGATTTTGGAATGTAGAAATAAACTTATTATACTTATTTCAGTATATTAAATATATTACTTAAAAATCCATGCAATTTCATTACATCTTTGAAGGACATAATATGTCAATTTACAGATATCTATTTTAGAAGACTTTTGTAAAAGAATGAAAAAAGAGATATTACAAACTTTAGAATCATATCAAAAACATTTCGCCTTGCCGAAAACTTTTTGGTCGATGCGAACTTTTGACTTTTGAAAATTACTGACTGCAGGGCAGAATTCGTATGAAGGAGAGTTATATATATATACACTCTTCAGCCGAAGAACACGTTACATCATTTTACCGCATCAATTCATCACCGAGACCTGGCAATCATAAAAGTGCAGTCGGCAAAAAAATAAAATAAACGGGAGCAAATATCTCATCGGCAAACAAGGTCGTTTAGAAAAATTCTGTCAAATATTCAGTATAGAGGAAATATTCAAAATTTTGAAACCACGTTGATTGCTCGTTTTATCGAACGATATAGCATAGAAAAATTTTCTGCCCAATTTGCTAATACGATTAGAATTTATTCAATGAAATGTTTTACTCGGCCCACATAACAGTTTTTTTAAAATTAGATAATCATATTAATTGCATTTGAGTACCTCTAGAAAAAACTCCCAATAACATTATTAATTTTCACTTTTATTTACTATATATTTTTCAACGTAAAATTATTATTTCGATAATTTGCCAGGTTTGCCAATATCACCAAAACCATTATATTTAAATTCCAATTTTTGTTTTACCACGCTTAAATCTTAATTACATTGTTTGCTCCATCGAATTCAAACCCCTCCACCCCACTATAACGAACACAGCGAGTTCCCGCCCTCTAACCCTATTCCATCGATCCCATATCCAAAATCGACCTCCTCGCCTTCCATATTTCCACTCCACCATCCACTCGCCTCCTCCCCCTCCTTTCCCGCATCCAATCCGTGCTTAAGATGGCATTGACCCATAATCGCGGGGAACCAGGTCACCCACGGCGGCGGCACCCTACACACCCGCGCGCTCTCGATTGCGTCATTTTTCGGCAATCAAACGCCACTTGTGGCTCTCTATATGCCTCAACTTCGCCTATCTCTCTCTCTCTCTCTCCTTCACGACCGCATAGTGTGTGCATGTATATACCACGTCGAGGCAAACAAGCATCGCGCGACGAAGTTCCGCAGAGAGGCAGGGAGAGATGGCACGTTAGGATAAAAGCAGCGGAGTCTAGTCTCTCTGCCTCTACCTCTACGCGCGCCGTTACGGAGGTAAATCCAGTTTAGCGTATAGCTGCTGCTGCTGCTGCGGCGGCGCTGTGTGCTGCAAGTTCGACGATAACCGGGCGCATGGAAACAGCTCCGCGTACAATGGCTTGGCCCCGCGCAATGGAGGGAATTCGCGCAGTGCCGAGCAACTAGTCTCTCTCTCTCTCTTTCTCTTTCGTGGGTGGTGGAGGCGGGCGGGGGGAGGGGTAGGTCGTTCATTTTACATTGTTGGCGCCGGCCGACTTTGTGCGCGCGCTCGCGCGGCCACAAAAGGCCCCCTTTGTACGTTACACGAGCGGCAATAATGTCATTATCCTCTAAGCCCCTGCGCGCACTGGCTGGGGAGAAGGGAAAAGGGCGCGTGCACGAGCCCGCGAGGTAAGAAACGTTAGTATATACGGAGAAGGTGAATCGGCTGATTAATCGCGGATTTGTACTGGTATAGGGTGGCTTTTTTTGGAAGGGGGGATCCCGGAAAGGGATGGCTCTATTTAGGCGGGATGATGCAGTGTCATTGTGGCGACTCTGTGTAAACGACAACGGTGGATCTTTTTTTGTTGAGGCTGGTACTGTGTTGACTGAATGCGCGCGGCGCTTTTTGTTGGGACGTGAGTGAGCTAAAGTGAGCATCGTGTCGTGTTATGAGATTTGCAGTCGCTTGGAAAGTTGATGTTAGGGTTTGATGTTGTCGCCTGAAGTTTGTGCCTGGTTCTTATGTAGAAGAGACGTCAAAGTTCGGCCTCCTTTTTTTTATAAAATTTCTTTTAACATGAAGATCACGAATACTTGATGGTATTATTATACAGATATCGATGAAAATTAATATTCTTTATTGGTAAAAAGAACGTAGCGTGATTCCATCATTATATCAATTGTATAGATTGTTAGAAATGAGCAGGAAAATAATTTTCGCGAGGTTTACAATTCAATTCATAGCCTTCTTACGTAGTTTTATACATCTATAGGAACATTACATCGGCGAGATGATTATGCTCAAATTGGTGAAAAATAAACAGAAAACTCATGAATCTTCTCAAGTGGAAATTTATTCCGTAACTAGCTGGGAACTTAATGATCTGAGAACTTTCCAGCCAATTACCCGAAGATAGGAAGATAAATTTTTATGAGAACTTGCACAATTGTTTTTCATAAAATTCATTGAATATACATATATTGGTACAAAAAAATTCAGTTTCTAACACTTTTGAAGTTTTACAAACTCAATTGATATCCATCACATCCACGAATGAATACAGAACTGCGATATATCTCTTTCTAAATTCAGGTATCGTGTTTCATTGAAGAATTTAATTCTATCGCTGCCAGGTCCAATCAAATTCATTGCATTTGACATTCTATTATTCAAAGTAATTGATACCAGCGAAATAATAGACCGAGGCTATTAAACATCTAATTGTTACTGATATTAAATTTGAATCATCATTGCTAATGATTGAAGCTTTTCTAACATTAGAAATCAAACAATTTTAGCGATAACAACAGAGATGTTTAATTAAATTGTTTAAAACATCTACTTTCACCAAATTCATCTGTTCATTGACGAAACGACGCATCACAAAACAACATAACTATTTGCAAATTCATTTTGCTTGATCTGTTCTGTGCTTGCACGCATATACTTTATCATTGTAAAATGCGTAACATTGTAATTACCAACAGCAATAGAAGCCTGTCAAATATTTTTAATCAAAAGTATTCTACCTGACTATATAAAATGACCCAACATTTTAAACTGCAAACCTTATAATCACATAACTCGTCCATCCATCAACTCCATAATATCTCCATTCCCACCACCACGGAAGAAAAACAAAAGCTCTCCACTCCGTATCGTCTTCGTACGACAGTTGGCGGCGACGCTCTCTCTCACTCTCTCACTCTCTTCCTCCCTCTCCCCCTCTCTCTCCCTCACTCTCTCTTGGTATAACCTAAATTAATGCAAATCCCGGAGTCCTATACACATCCTCCATCCTCGTGTCGCGATATCTCTCGTAACTCCGTTCCTCCCTTCCTCTCCAGAAACTAGTCGCGTTACTTATACCACTTTCTCTCTCCCTTCGACTCTATACGCGTATCTTCCTCCGCTCCGCAGAGAGGAGGGAGAGAGATAGAGAAGGGGAATCGTTTAGCGGCAAATCTGCCGAGCGCACTGCGCGCACGTACAACACCGCCGGGGAAATTCTGATTGTGCCGCAATTAAATGAAGCGGATCGTTAACTCTCTCGCGCTCGCGCGAGCTCGACGAATTGTTTTAACTCGCGCGCCGAGTGGCTTCCAGCGCTGCAGCAGCGCTACGCTGCGGTGCGGTGCTCCTTGGTGTCTCGCTTTAAGATGCGTGGTGTAAGGGAGGGACAGAGGGAGAGCGAGAGGTTTTGCTCTCTCTCTCTCTCTCTCTCTGCTGCGGGCAAAGTCGTAGCTTGCCGGAGGTGAAAATTGATTCTGCTGTGGTGACGTGGCAGTTGGGTGGTTGTATTATATATATATATGAATGCGGTATAAGTGCGTTAAATGGGATTGAAATTAAGTGGATTATGAGAGAGAGAGAGGGGGGGAGGCGAGTCATACGCGCGGTTTGACTTTTGAGTCATGTGATGTTCTGAAAATTTAAAATAAAGACTGTTTCGAAAAGGACAATTTGCTGCTATGTAATTATGGAAAACTATGCAGGTCTCTTGATGTGGCAGAACTTTCAAACTTCTTGGTTTGGTTAAGCTTCAAGTCGAACCGACGTATGAATTAATTAACTACATTGTGAGGCACAATCGCTACTATTCAGGAAAACCTTATATCTTCGACATTGCAAAAACTGATACATCTCAAATACTAATATATTATATTTTGACAAAAACTGTAACACATTCTAGAAAAATTATTTGTTTTCTATAATGGCCAAACATTGACTTTTTTGATTGTATTTAAGTGTTATTAATCGTTCTGCTAGATTTGATTTATTAACGCAATTAACTAGAATTTAACGCAAAACTATTCAAATCAAAGCCTATTAAATGATAATCGGAAATCGACTAGTTTAGGTGTATTTAGGCGTTGAAAAATTGCTTATATGAGTTTAGTCAGTCAGGAACTGATTATTCATGAAATGTTAAATAAAATAAGTTTTATTTCAAAGTTATCTAATGTAATTATTGCATTTAAAATTTGTGTATAAAATCAAATCCTCGTAAGTCATAAGTTATAACTTAGGAGGATTTTATTTTTAAAATTAATGTTATATTTTTGGGATTCATCTTGCCATTACCTAAAGTATTTAGGACTTTAACAGATTCTCTAGACAGTCATAAAAACCTTCAAAAAAATTAAAACTTTTAAGTTACAACTATGAAGTAATGCTGTAGTCTGTAGTAACTAAATAACGTCGGGTGGGAGCAAGAACTTCCTATCTCAGCTCGGCGCGTAAGAACGTCCCATCTCGTCTCGGCGTGTAAGAACGTCCCGTCTCGGCTCAAAGAGCGCCCACGATGGGACGTTATTACAGGCCGAGTCGAGTTGGGACGTTCTTATACGCACCGAGTTAAGATAGTGTGTTCTTACGTGCCGTGCTAAAATGGGACGTTCTTATGCGCCGAGCTGAGATGGGTTCTTTCTCCCACCCGAATATACGTAAAAAAACATACATAAATAATGTGATCTGTAACCTATATGTAATCTCTCCATTATCTGATGCGTCTGAAGTATACATCGTTGAAATGCAGCAAAATAATGTTTTACAATTAACTAACGTTTTAAAACAATGGAAATTTCATCTAAACCTCTGTCATAAATTCATTTTCTACTATAGAATACTAAATCTCCATGCGCAATTATCGTTAAATTCCAGTACGAGTAATCAAAAGAAGAAGAAGAAGCAAAAGAAGATCATTGTTTTTGATGAATGCACTCAAATTCAAATAACTGAACCTAAGTCAGTAAAAGAGCACACCATGGTATCGTTTAAATACGTTATTTTTTAAATTTTTGTGTAAATTGGGGAGGCGTCTGATGCGAGACTAGCATCTTGACACAGGTGTGTGTATGTATGTGTGTGTGTGTTCGACTCAGGGAGCTCAGAAATATCGAAAATCATCCAAATCTCGAGGTCGAAAAATTTCACCGTTACAATAAATTAAGCTTTCTCTCTGAGAAAGCAATAGTACCAAGTCGTACTTCCTAAAGCTGCTACATATTGAAAATGCTCTTAATTAATAAACACCGAAAATGCTCGTTTATCGACGCACATAATGGATACTTCGTAGAAAGACGAGATATCGCAAGGATCTCGATATGGACACCCTAAGGGAAAGGCAGAGAGCTTTGTTTCCGTTGTCTGTCTAGCCAGTTTATATGCAAGACGTTGGCCGTTGCATTACTGTTATGTACATATTGTGTTGTTGAAAAGCGTTTGCTGACTAGTGTAACGTGAACGTATATCAGAATATTCAGAATTTATTTCAATTTTACGCGTCCTCCCAAAAAATCCGATAACAAATTTTGTTTAAAGCAGCCCCACCTCCCTCGGAGTTTAAGTGGCAAGTATCACCAGCGCCGGCTTTGAGAGCATTTTTATGCTTTTCGACAACACTCAACTTCAAATCCTTATAACTTTTGAAGGAATCGACATTTTTTATTTTCCAAAAAAAGGAATTATAGTTCTTTGTTTCTAATTTTAATTTCTTTTTTGAAAGTTTGATTATATCGTTTCTGGGGTAAATGGCTGAGGTTGAGAACAAGGACATTTTTGCCATTTTCTTGAAAAATTTTAACTTTGAAAAAGAATGTGAGACAAAGACCTTTCCAATTGTACACGAGTTTTCTCGTATATTTTGTGACATAAAAAAGAAGAAGAATGGCGTCCGAGAGGTGTGCCTTAAAGATATTTTGACCGAATTTGGGGACGCGTAAAATTGAAATAAATTCTGGATTTCCTCATATCGACGCCCCGTACGAAGAATAGCACAACTCAGACCGTTCCGAAAACTAGCACAACTCGCAGCGCGGGAACGAAGAAAAGCATAACTCCCAGCGCGTGGACGAAGAAAAGCACAACTCAATCGGTCTTTTATTAGATTTATTTAAATGCTATAATGAATAAAATAAAATTATT
>UXGD01007242.1:0-11237 GCA_900474315.1 Torymus auratus | reverse complement strand
CTCTCTCTCTCTCTCTCTCTCTCTCTCTCTCTCTCTCTCTCTCTCTCTCTCTCTCTCTCTCTCTCTTTCTCTCTCCCTCGATCTATTTTATTTTCCGCTGTCGTCGCGGAGGAGACAGGAAGGTATGCGACGGGGGATAACGAGCCGCGGCCGTCTAATTGGTCGCCGCGAGTCGAGGACGCGCGGAATTCGAGCGTGATGCAGCCAGAGCTCGGGGAAAAAGAGATCGCGCGCTAGTCGATTTTCTCGCGGGAATGCCGCATAGCAGACGCGAGAGAGTCTTTTGCTTTCGCGCAATTAGAGGTGTGCGTGCGTACGTGCGTGTGTGCGATTGACGGTTCGAGGTTTGACAAATGGTTGGGATTATATACGTATAATATTTTTGAAGTTTAGAGTGGAAGACGTTGCGAATTCCTGCGAGAGATCGCCATTCACTTTTCATGATCATTGAAGCTGGAGATTATTAAAGCTGAATTCTAATTTTTAGAAAACTCCACCTGTTATACCGTTGTTGTATATTTGCATAATAATAATAGAAAGCCGCCGCCGCTCTGCCAGCTTTCCAATAATTGCCAATCACTTTTATCTGGAAATCTCATTAAACGTTAATTCAATTAAAATGCGAAGATACGTTTGTCGATTATCATTTTATTATACTAACTTTGTACTTGCGTGCAGCGGAATCTTCCGAAACCACTTATAAAACATCAGTTAAAAACATGAGAAACAAAAACTTATGATTCTTTTTCGCTAAAATTAAGCATAATGCGCGCTTCGATCGCGAAAAACAAACGTATCAGATTTCAAAATTTATGATTTTCCTCGCAAAAAAAACAAAGCCGTTCCGACCGTAAAGATATACGCATCCACCGGTAAAAATCCATCCAAACAGCATAAAAACGGCTCTTCCTACGCTCAAAAAAAATCTCCTCGCTCTCGCAAGGCGTTAATTTAAACTTCCAACAAACTGTCCGATAAAACAAAAAACCAAATCCTCCGCACACACGTGGACGACAGCCGAGCCACCTTTCGGAATAAAAGTCTTACGAATTCGACTGCCGGTGCGTGATTCATACTCCTCTTGCGTTACCTCTCTCTTACGCGCAATCGGCCAATGAGTAATATAACAGTATATCCGAGAGCTCCTCGCGCCGCGACAATATGACCCGTTACGGCGAATCGCAGGTAGTAGCCGCCCGCGGGAAAAGAGAAAGAAGGCGCGCCTGCCGGTGCGCCGAGGCGTTCGACCTATTAGCCATGCGTTACACCGCGATGTGTATGAGGTTGCGGTGTATATATGCGCGACGCGACTGAATAATCAGGAATTCTTGCGTGTACTTTGTCTTGTAAGAGTGAGGAGTAAAGGAGGGAGAGAGAGTTATGAAAACGATTAACCGGCTGCTTTGCGCCTGTTAATAAATTGTAATGCGGGAGCTAATGAAGCGGTAAGCCAATAATTCGAGACACGCGGCGAAGTTTATTATGCGTACGGCCGATGCTCAGGGAGAGAGTAGGTGTGCGATGAGCTGCTCTGCTCCTGTTGTTACAGTTTCTAATGGCGTTTATTAATGAGTGAGACGGTAATGCAGGAGAGTTAGGGGAGTAATTATGTGAGTGGCTTTTTTTCAAACGGGGAAAGTGCCTTATTTTGAGCGGAGTGGAAGAAAGAAGAAGAACGCTGCCCCACTTGTACGACATATAAGTATTACGCTTACGTGCCGAGTTTATAATAATCTATAATGATGCTTTTTACGATGGATTTCTACTCTGAAAAAGCCATTTTTTTTCTCTAGAGTTGTTACGGATAAAAGCAAAATTCAATTATATACACTGCGAGTTTCGTCACATATTTTTTTGCTCAACACTCATACATCTGCATACCTATATTCCTCTCACCTACTGGTGAGAGAGAACTAGTTCGCTAAGTATATATTTTTTACGTAATCCGTCTAATGAATTTATTACACGCGCAATTATGGATTTTTTCTTCACACAAAGGGAAACCGACTGAGGGTATAACATTTTCACACCTTTGTGTCGCTCGCTGTATACTACCGCGCGCGGCTTCTCGCTCATTTTTTAAACTTGACGCGCATAATACGTACACGTTGTGCTTTCCTTATCCTCGCAACCGAAAAAAAACGTCGCGAGAGCCGCGTGGAATTGCGGGAGAGTCGTCGTAGATGTCGTATCTCGACTTTTTTCCATCGGCTTTCCCGGCGAGCTGCCTCAATGGTGTGAAAGAAATTTATATAACCCGCAACCGTCCGCTGTGCGCATGTATACGCGTGCGTGTGTGTATATCTATACTTACGCACGCGAATTCCCACACGCGGGGTCTATTTGGAAAAAATGCTTTCTATCTCCGTCGCGGCAGACTTTCGACGCAGCGTATAATTACTGCAGCCCTGGAAACTTCTTTGGCGGCGAATTTCGGCGACGCTTTATTATTTTGCGGCAAGTAGGTACGACTGTCCGCGGGAGGATGTACTCGCTCAAGGTCTTTGAACTGTATTTAGAGAAGCTTATTTAAATGAAGCGTGTTAAAATTTTACATTTAGACATACACACGCGTGCTTTGCATTGAATGTCTCGGGAATTTGCATTGAATGCGAAGTCCATATATAAATTTGTGTGGGCCGCGTCAATTTTATTTGGTAATATTATTTGAGTGGCACGGTGTGGTGTAAACAAAGTGTATACGAAATTGCGTCGTATATGATGGGATGATTTCGGTTTCATGGCTGAGGATCTGAGAAATGTGTCAATAGAGCATTTGCTGTATTCCTTAAAATAAATTACAAGTATACGCGTAATAGGCAAAGTCAAAAGACGGAAACCTATACTTCTATACACATACATTTTACACTCTCGGTTTGTTAAGCGGAGTAACACATCAACCTCTTAATCATACCATAACTTCACGCACCCAATACTTAAAAACTCCCACCGGAATACCCAATTAGTTCTATCTTCGATGCGCTTGTCGGAAGTCTTCCTCATATATTTACCAGCCTCCTTTTTATGCGCTACAAAAATCCCAACTAACTCCGAAACTTCCTATATCCGCGAAAAAAACCATAGCACCGGAACCGGTTACCATCTCGCGCAGAGTCCAGTATATACATATAAACACGCCTCGACGTATATAAAGATAAGCGGCGACATCGTTTGGAAAAGCAGCTCGCGAATTATCTTTAGAAAAATCCGTGTCTTCGAGAGCGCCACGGCGCGGCTCTCCTTAATTAGGCCAAACACGTAACAAGACCAAAGAGCAAATACTCGCGCACGCGCGCGTGCGCCTGCAGCGTGGCTAATACCCCTGCGTCGCGATCCACAGCCTCTGGCTTTTCTTTCCTGCATGTATGTGTAAGATGTAGACCCGTATATATTCCCGACGCAACGTGGGCATATCCTATATACATGCAGCGCGCACACGCGCATTGGCATAAATTTAACTTCTCATTAACCTTCTTCTTTCGGCTCTCGGCTTTCGACGCCTTACGGTTTTTTTCTTCCTCTTCTTCTTCGGAAGAAGGAGCGAACGAACTAACGAACGAGCGCTGGAATATAATTCAAATTTTTGCATATGCGCTCGCTCTCGCACGCGCGGGTATACATACATGGTCGATAAGTTTTGTAAGTTATTGCAAGCTCGGCGAGAACATTTAGCGGCTGCTGCTGTATATACACGCGTATACATATAGTTTTGTTGGTCGATGATTGTATAATTCATTAGGAGATGCGTATCTTTGGAAATCATTACAGTTTTACTGCGGCTAAGTGGATTGCTATACGGTTAGCTTTTTTTAAACGCGTTATCCTCCGACCCGTAACGATCAATCTATGATTAGAATGTAGTCCAAATCTAAAAGAAAAAAAAAAGAAACAAAAATTATATATCGAAAAAAAAATGCCTTTTTTCAATCAGAAAATTACACATAATTAGTATAAGGATTAGAAAGCAAACATTTTCCATTTATTCAATTTAGCCCGACGCGTACGCTGATAACTCGACAAATCTCCATCACTCTCGTTGGCTCTCTATAAATCGCCTAGCTATCCAACCCAATCAATGTCAAGCAGCTAACTCGCCTCGCCCATCCACTCTCCCTTCTATATACAGCGTGCATGCATTCGCACCGACTGCTGTACTCTCCTCTCGGAAAACGCGGACGACTTCCCGACTGCGCGTTTCCCGTGGCCCGGGGGGAGGCTACACATATACACGGTACTCACACATAGCGTAGTCGGCGCGACCCAAAGGGAACCACGCGCGCGCGCGAAAGTGAAAGGCTGAGCGCGGCATTCCTTATAATACCGCGCCGAGGGAACACGTGCACCATGTAACTTACGTACCTACGCGCATACCATCCGCTCTCGGTGTAGTGTGTATATATACACATACATATAGACACAACAACGGCAGATTTCTCACTGATTGCCCGGGCGGCGGCGGCGGCGGCTGATTTCCAAATGACTGTTGCAGCCTGCGTCGATTTTTCCCCCGCGACGGTAGCTATCTGCTTGCCTTGCCGCCCCGCGTGAGGAATGGCGTATTATGCGTTTGTATAGCGGAGGCTCTCTTAATTTCCTGACGGTAATTACGGAAGGGGTTCCGAGAGTCATAGTCGCGCACGTAAGAGGTATAACTATATGGCGTGTGGGTGAGATGCCTCGTTGGCGGATGGGAGATAGCTGAGGTAATTGTCGTCGTAAACGTTTGTTTACCGAGGATGTTGTTACGGAGAAATTAAAAGGAAACGGTTTTTCATTATAGAATATATATATTTTACTAACCGGGGAATATCCGCAAGCGTCAGGATTCGGTTTATAATCAGCATTGCAAATTCTTACGCAGAACAACGAGCAGCACATACTGGACCGATTTCCTTTACACGATTGTTATATGTATATACCACAGGAGAAACCAGAAAATTTCCCAGAACAGCCATCATTCGTGAAATAAAATCGCAACTGTCCCCCTATTAAAAAAATGCCTAATCGCGGCTATTCTTTCACTAGAAACGAAAGCACGCGCGTCTATTACAATAATCTAACTCTCCTCTCATCATTTTCATTACCATACCATTTTTCACCCGTTCAACAATCAAGCCGCAGCATCTTTACTCACTCTCTCTCTCCCTCCCCCTACAATTACGCGACTCGTTCCGCCTAATCCCCCGCGATGGATTTACTGCCCGTCATTGTGTCACGTGTATAGCACTAGTAGCATCTGCATGTAGCAAGAAGCAGAATCGCCGTGTCCACTCATCTCCTAACCCAGAAGTAAAGCGGAGAGGAAGAAAAAGAGACGGCGACGGGCGACTTTTCCTTACTACTCCGACGCGGGAAAACGAGGCCGCGTTGATATCCGCGAAAGTCGCGTAAAATGCCTCAAAATCGCATCACGCGAGAAGGAACGAGGGAGACAGATAGAGAGAAGAAGCTTTTATTAGTGCGTGCGAAGTCAAGTATGCCGCGTGCGTGTAAATCTCGAGTGTGTGTACGTGTATACGTGTGCGTATGTATAAGGCAGGCGCTAATGGGCAGAGTGTCCGCGTTGCCAAGTGTTCCGCGTCCCGGGCCAGTTCTCGCGTGCGCGGATAGTTATGTGTGTGGGCAGAACAGAGAGATAGAGGGAAAAAAGACCGGCGCCGTGGCGACGACTCGCACTAATTGCGCGAGATGTACGAGTCGAGAGAGAGAGATGAAAATGGGAGAGATGTATTTATTGCCGCGGGGTGGATGGCCTGTGGGTGTTACCTCAAATTTATGCCGTCGCGTATAGTGGTGCGTTTTATATACGCTTGGAGAATGTATCATTTTTAGCGATTTGTATATGTATATAAGGAAAGTTATATACGGCATAGTTACGAAATATTATAATTGCGCGCATCCTTCACTTTCTCTCTACTTTATTTTCGGACATTTAAATTCCCAATGTATAAACATATACGAGGAAGAAAGCATATAATACGCGACATTTTAAAACAACAAGACAATACCTATATACACGCTGTATAAGAAATACGCGATCCGTCATACGACACCCGGCAATTTAAATGTTCAACTCTACTTCCTCACTTAACATTCATTAAAAACATAAAACTTTATACTAATCAGCATTCGATTTGGTCAACAGGAGCAGCGTGTTTACGGCTACCAGCGCTGCTGTTGCTGCTGCTGTCGTTCCTGTCCACGACGTTAACGCAAGCAAGCTCGCCATGTCCCTGGTCAGCACAAGCCCTCGCCGACCTGGAGAGCTCGTGCACCTGCGATTACAACCTGGCGCGCGAGCTTTCGGTCCAGTGCGACGCCGTGGACTTCAACCAGCTGCTCTCGGCGCTACGTCGCTTCGCCGCGGCGCAGGCGCGCATCGACCTCCTCTACGTGAACAACAGCACGGTCGGCGTACTACGGAACGGGTCGTTCGCTGGATTCCGCATAGCTAATTTACAGCTGAGCGGCTGTAAGATCAAGAGTTTGGAGGCGCAGGCGCTAGCTGGCCAAGAGACAAGTCTGAGGAGTTTGAACCTGAGGGATAACGAGCTGACGGCGATACCAAAGGAGACGCTGGCAGATCTGAAGAACCTGACGGTGCTGGATCTGTCGAAGAACAAGATCAGCAGGGTGCCGGAGCATGTGTTTGTCGGGCATAGACTGGTTACGCTGAAGCTCGCTGGGAATAATGAACTAACGCTGGAGCCTGAGAGTTTCAAGGGAATTGAAGGCACGCTGAAGAATTTGAACCTCATGGGCACAAGGCAGAGGCGACTGCCCGAGGCGCTGAGAGGTTTGAACGCCCTTGCGTTTCTGGATATGTCGCAGAATAGCATCAGGGAGCTGGGAGGATCGACCGGCTTTCAGGGACTGGCCTCCTTGACGGGCTTAAATCTAGAGAGGAATTTGATTCAGGCTATTGGACCGGATGCGTTCTCCGGAGTAGCGTCGACGCTCAGCTCGCTTAGTCTACTGAACAATCTGATACCAGAGTTTCCCGTTGCCGCTATTTCTACGCTGCATGACTTGAAGGTACTTTACTTAAACTTATATCTTATTGGAAAAATTCTTTGTTATAAGAACATTTTTGCTCTACAACTTAATTATCGTACAAAATTCCCCCCGCGAAAAAAGCCTGCGCACATACGTTTTTCCATCAACAAATTGACAATTTGAGCAACAACAAGAGAACACAACAGCGAGCAGCTAGCCATTACACGACCTTTTTCCCAACGATTTTCCGTCTTTACACTTATCTCAGCCAAGGACACTTGGCATTTTCAGTAATTTTCCAATCAGCGCGTTCTGGAACATGAGCACACTCTCACTCCGTAGCTACTACGCTCTCGCACTTACTTACTTACATACGTACAGTACGGCTATAGGACAGTAAGTAGTAGTAGTAGCAGTCGTCGCGCGCGCGAGACTCTTTCTCTTTTCTCACAAGCCGACGGCACCATCAGATCAAACGTATGGGGAAAGAATTTCATTGCGAACGCCCACACGAAACTTTGTGTGTTTCATTACGCGCGCGCGTATACGCACATCACCTATGTTCCCATCCTTCTTCCCACGCGGAATTGCTTTTGTTGTTTAATTTTGAGAGCCTCGCGCATATTACGCGCGGGAAGTTTAGGATGGAGCAATGAAATTTTCGGGGGGCTTTCGAGATGAAAGCGAACGCAAATCAGTGGGTACCCGCGCACGTGTTATGTGATTTTTCAGGAGATTTATCAGAGCGTGAAAAACGGCGAATTAGGAAACCAATGTCTGCGCTCACTTTTGAGAAGAACGTGATAATAAGAAACATTACAGAACAATCACGTAAAACTATCTATCTTTGAGTAGTTTTCCCTTCTCTAAAAATTCTCTCTCACCCGCAGGTACTGGACATCGGCTTCAATCTGATGACCGAGCTACCGGTACGCGCGTTCGAGGGCAACCCTTCAATCACCCTCCTAGCCATTGACGGCAACCCTCTCTCGACCGTCCCCGAAGAAGCCTTTATCGGCCTTAACGGCACTCTGCGCGGTCTCAGCCTGGGCGGACGCTTCCTCGTCTGCGACTGCAAGCTACGCTGGATCGTCGAGTGGATACGCACGCGCGACCTCCAGGTGACCAGCCGCGAGAGCAAACCCCAGTTCTGCGGCAGTCCGCCTAGGTTGCAGGAACGAAGCTTCTACACGATCAAACCCGAAGGTAGGTGCTCTATACAAGATATACGTAAACAGGTTTTTTGTAGAGGATATTATGTGTATTGGAGTATAGGTGTAACAATATATTTATGGAAAGTTATTCCGTTTTTACTGTCTTTAAGAATTTACGTTCGCCAAAACGCGTGCGCGCGCGTCATAACTTTAATAATGGGCTTACGTAATGCGCACGCGAGTGTGTGTTTCGACAAAAATATATACCCACTTGGCCGATTTTGAATATATGTATGTATAATATGAGAGAGAGATGCTGGGTTTCGTTAATACATCGCGCGTTTAGATCATGGTAATATCTGCGTGTGGCGCGCATGTCATTACGCCACCTACGCTCCAGTTTTTTTTTTGTTTCTTAGAGGAGTGCGTGAGTCACGAGCCGGCTTCCGAGTCATTAATCGCCAGCATTGTTTTTGCAAAGTGTACATTTACAATCGACCAGTCAGCATTCCGATATATACACATCGACCCGATTTGTAAAAGAACACCGCGAGGTGTTATTATTGCCGGTATTCACTTTCATTTTGAGTCTTAACATTTGAAATTGCTTCGGTAATTGCTGTTTTTTTCGCCGCTTATATCACGAAAATTTTTAAAAGAAAATTCGTTCCTTTTGTTATGACGTTACATACGAGTATAGTCATAAAATTGGATTGCGTATAGCTTTTTTTTCAAATGTTTGCAAAATATTAATAGTACGTTCTGCAATAGGAAGCCCATATAATACTACTTCTACGAGTATATTATTACATTGTTATATGAGCAAAACCAACGACATTAATCCCCTAATTTCCCCAGAAATGACCTGCGAGATTGTGGGTATCGGCACAGTCGAGAGCGTCGAACCCACCAGCGTGATTCTCGACGCCCTGGAGAACCAGCAACAATCGCACGCCGGCCCCAGTCCGCACCCCACCACTTTAGGTCCCAGCACGAGTCCAGCGCGTCCAACTCCACCCTTCGAGGCGAGCACTAGTGCGAGCAACACCGTCGCTACGCATACACCGACGACTCTAGGTCTACAGCCTCAGAGCAGCACGACGCGACGACCACTTGGTGGCGGAGGTAGCGGTAGCAACAGCAACGTCGTCGTCACGCGCACCAGTCTTGCACCCCGGCCACCGATGGTTCAGGGCTCGCATCTGTACAAAAGCAAGAGTTCCGACAGGGACATCGTTGTGAAGGATGTGTTGAAGCAGGATAACTCCGTGATCATCAGATGGGATAGTGATTCGCTGGCGTTGGGATTCAGGGTGATCTACAGGCTGTTCGGCGACTCGACGTTCAAGTCCGGCCCGCCGCTCGAGAACAGCGAGAGGGAGTTCAAGATTAAGAATGTGCCGCAACAGGTGAGTTGTAATTTTTAGTGCTGGATGAACCGAAAAAATAAGGTAAAATATATCGACGGGAAAATTTGCTTGAGTTATTATATAAGTAGACCGAAGTTGAGAAATTCCGATATGTATACCGTAATGAGGCATGTCACCGTGGAATGTCGCTAAACCTATTTTTGAGACAAAGATAATTAGCAGTGGTGGCCGGTAATTGTACCATAATTTTTTAGCTGTACCTTAAAATCTTAATCTTTTGAGTTACACACTTAAGAAAAACACAAATGTATATACTTTTTTCTTTATATAAGCAGTGCATTCTTCTCGAATCTATATTTAAATGATAACCGTACATCAAATAAGAAACAAGGTAACAACGCGTATAAAACAATAGCCCATAACATTTAAAAATCAGTCCCGCGCGCGATTGAAATCCATTAAACCCTCTATCACCGTAATCTCTCCTAGCGTGTTCACATTACAGCCGTGTTCTTCAGCACGCAAGATATATACAATTCCCTCAACACCGCGCGTACATACGTACGGTTATAGGGTTAACGACCGGTTGCACTCCACGTATATATATACCTTCATACACAATGCCCGCTAACTTCCCCGCGAAAAAGAATGTAAATTCGCGCGCGCCGCGTTCGAACTCAGCGCGTATATACCTCGCACCGCCCGCTAATGACAGAAAAACACATACCTACCTACGTATACACATGCTGAGAGACGTCGCTTTACGGTAGCGCACACGCAATAATTCCCAGGCATTATCTAACCCCTCTTCCCCTCTTGCGCAGGAGTGCATAATCGTGTGCGTGGTCGGGGCGGAGGAGCCGCCTAACCCAACACCAGCCAACGTACCGTACCCGCAATGTCGGGAAGTGCGTACCGACGGCTCGCCTACCTCGAACATGGACCGTATAGCGATAGCCGCGAGTGCGGCTATCTGCCTGACCATCATAGCGGGGATACTGATCTTCCTGGTAGCGAACAGGAGGAGGCGCAGGGCGAACTCGAGGAAGCTGCACACGCTCCAGGAACCGGGGAAGCTCCCGATAGCTGGCTTGCCCGTCAACTGCTGCTCGAGTCTGGTGGGACCGACGCCGAGTCCCGGGGGTATGGGAGCACCGTTGCCCGGGACGCAGGCGTCACTCAGCGCCTATAGCGTGCAGAAGGAGTGGGACCAGCTGTCGGCGTACAGCACGAGGAGTATACCGCGGCCCAGGATATTCCCGGTGGAAAGGCAGGGATCCGTGACGAGGGCATCCTGCCTCGAGGATGGCGGACCACCCGGACCTGGACCCGTCTCCATGAACGGACCTAATCACTCGAGGGGACATTATTTTCCTGGTGCCTCGCTGGGCTCTAGTTTGGCTGGACTCGGTGGCCGTGCAGGTATTATGCGATTTTTTTAATTGGATGGTTCTTAATTTGTATATAGAAAGTAATTTAGACGGTTTTGGTTGAATTCAGTAATAACTTCGCGGAGAATCTCATGAAAGAAATATGATTTTTAAATTATTGCAGCAGTATATATACTTTCACTTCTTCTTATACATATATTGTATTCCGCGTAATTTAATAGAAGAAAGTATATAGCCGCTCTTTAAGGTAGTTCTAGCGTAAACAGAAATAACGCTAAAACAATTCTGAAATTTCGCACATTGGTTAACTTTTACATGAAAAGCTC
>UXGD01007241.1:0-11242 GCA_900474315.1 Torymus auratus | reverse complement strand
TGTTATTAAATATCATTCCGTTACGTTTATGAAACAAGCTTTCGTTACATTTAACTTAAATTTAATAAACATTTTTTAACAGTGTACCCTTGGTAGTTCAAAATTTAAGCTTCATGCTGCAGTACTCTTAGCCGAACTATACAGGACTATGGGAACGAAGACTTCAAATATAGCTATGAAAAAATATTTTAAAAAATTACAACCATATCTTGTAGCACAGCTGGAACGCACGCGAAATATCTCTGGTCTTGAGCTCGTTCAACTGGGGTCTCATGGCTTTGTTGGTCCCGAGCGGCTACCTGGTCAACCTATTCAGTCCGAAGCGTCTATTTGTCTACGGCATGCTCTTCGGTAGCACGGCTACTATTTTTATGCCGCTGCTAGTGCAATTGGTCGGTTGGAAGGGCGCCTGCGTAGGAAGAATAGGTGTGGGGATTGGCGAGGCCTTCATCAACGTCTGTGCGTACCAGCTTCTATCCAAGTGGGCCCCGCCGCAGGAACTGTCGCGGATGTGTGAGTGTGATAGTCTTTGGTTCTGATTACGACGTGAGGCTTTATACGCTGGTATAAACTTTGTAAAGGGCAGTTTATTAATATAAACGATTTGAATTGTTGAACGTGTACAAACTACTAAAATTATTTTTTATAAATTCCTGATAATCGAGTGTAAAACAAAATTTTGGAGGATAACATATTCAAGTGCATGACACTTAATTTTCCGAGCATATGTATCAAGTGACCGTGTAGGTTTTTAAGATTTGAAACGCTTATTAAAATTATGAAATGCGTAGTTGCACTCGTAAAATCGAAGAAATATTTTTAAAAAACATATCTTGACGTAACGGAAAATATCTGATATAATCTGATCGACATATAGTATTTAATCAAATGTACTGGTAATATATAATTCTAAAATAGGTGTATAATTCTGGATAAACAAAGCTTTGCGAATTGGAATAAATCCGTTTGGACATGTCTAGATATATTCTCGAAACAAAATTTCTTCTTTCCAAATATTTACAAAACTTTTTATAATAAAAAAATTTAATTCTAGGGTTACAAGCTTTTATTAATTTTAGTAATTTCATTAATAAATTAATGTATTTCGCAATACATTGTTAATTGATATTCTAAAAAACATCGACAATAAAAAACAGGTGCCGCTATGTCGTCGGGTCATATTCTGGGCGGTATAATCGGATACTGTCTGTCTGGCTTCATCGCGTCCTCGAGCATCGGCTGGCCGGGCATCTTCTATGTTTTCGGCCTCAGCGGCATCATATCCTCCGTGCTGATGGCAGTTTTCGTCGCGGACTCACCGCAGGTGCATCCAACCATCAGCCCCAAAGAGAAAGCCTTCATCGACAAAAGTTTTCGAAAAGTCAAAAACTATACTGAATTAAAGGTAATGCGATGGGAGAAGTTGCGCGATAAAATTATAGAATAAGATGTTGATTTAGTCGAGGGCAGTACCCTGGAAGAAGATGCTGACGTCGATGCCTGTGTGGAGCATCGTTGTAGCGCAGTGCGGCTTCAACTGGGCCACGGTTTACCTCAACTATGAACTTCCTATATACATGAAGCACGTCATGAAATTCAAGACTGTCAACGTGATTAAAGTTTCCATTAACATTTCAAAGGGGTGTGAATTAAATAATTGAATGATTTATCATCCACAGGTCGGTTTGATAAGCACCGCAGGCCTCATCGCAATGTGGCTGATGATGTTCATTAACGGCTGGACTGCAGACTACGCTTTCCGTCGAGGCCTCTCAGTAATAATCGTGCGCCGTATTTTCAGTACCATGGGACTGTGGGCCATAGCCATCGCAATCCTGGGCCTCCAATTGGCCGGCCCCGAACACGAACTCCTCACGATTGCGCTCTATATCCTCATGTATGGTATGGCGAGTGGCGCCTTTTCCGGCTTTGTAGTGAATCAAATAGAAATCAGTCCGAATTTCGCCGGGACCATACAGTCGATCGTCATGTTCATCGGCATGTTATTGTGGATTTTTGTGCCGATCGTATGCGGAGCTATAGTTACCGATTTGGCAAGTGTATAAGTGATATCGGAAGGAAAAAACTTTTTCATTATGAAAATTTTAATTGCAAGCTTTTTTGGTGTCATTTCAGACGAATGTACACCAATGGAAGATCTTTTCCTACGTAACTGCACCTGTTTTATTCCTATCGAATGTTACTTTTCTTATTTATGGAAGGGCTGAAATTCAGCCGTGGGATGCTGTAACTGATCATAGCAGGAATGAAAATAATGAAGATTTAAACCAATCGCAGGAATTTAAAATGAGAGCATAACTTTTAATATACAAAGTGTAAAAAAATAAAATTGTTTATGAAAAGTTTTAAATTTATAATCAAATATATTTCCAAATCTATATTTCTAAACTAAAATAGTATATTATACAACAAGTGTGTAAAATTCGATCGCTACGAGTATGTAAATCGTACATACGTGTTGTATACGATATTTTTTGACATAGTATGTGTAAAATTCGATTTTACACACCGTGTTCCGTGTGTAAAATTTTTACGCATACTATGTGTAAAAATGATTTTTTTTCCACGCGGCGCGTAAAGTGCGTAATGTACGCCCTGTGGGCGAAAAACAACCTACACATTTTACGCTCCTCGTGGAGAAAATTAGTATATACACCACGGGAGTAAGTACAGAATCCCTCAGACCGCATATTTATCATTCTAGTCGTCGGCTCGAGCGACAATTGTATGCGATCTGAGACATTCTTTACTTTTACTTCCTACACTGAAAATACCTTAGGGCACGCCCTGCACGAACCCGTCGACCCGTTGTATGAAAAGACGGGTAGCTCCGCGACGCTGATTTCGGGCTGCTCCTGTCTGAAAATCATGCTGCATACTCCCTAAACGAGTTGTACAGTGGCGCTAGTATCTTTCATAACAACGATTTCGGGCTGCTGCGTTCCGAAAGTCGTGATGCTGTTGCACGAAACTTAGGGGGCACTTCGCACCGTCAAGTCATACGTCTGCTGCCCTAAGGTATTTTCAGTGTAGGTGCATAATCTATTATTACATACGGAAAACGGTGTAAAATCGAATTTTACACATACTATGTCAAAAATTCGTATTTTAAAATTAAAACATGATAATATTCCACAGAAAAAACCGCTGCCAATTCATTCCTACGTAGCTTCCTCAAACTTAATTTGTTGATTCCTTAAATTAATTTTTAATTCCAATACTTGTTTTTTTCAATTTTTTTTAGAGTAGGGGAACGTGAGGCGGAATGGGCGAGCAGGTAATATGGGTATTCTGACGGAGGATATCACGATTTTAAAATGGGTTCACTATTTAATTACAAGGTCATAAGTTATTAAAATATAATAATGAAGTACACACGGATATGAAAGGCAAATACTATTCGAACCGAAAAAACTATTGTAATAAAAAGTTATTAATCGAAGACGTAGATATTGTTCAATAAGTAAAAAAGATACTTTCGCAATTTGCCAACTTTTTATGTTTCATTCGATTTTAATGTTTAACATCTCATTTTAATCCCTAAACATTTGTCTACGACCCATTCGCACGGAAAAACATTTCCTGGAGGGACTAATCCAACGCCGCTAGTAACTCTAGGAAAACTCGTTTCGAAAGTACATGTGACTTTGGATTAGCGACCGCCAGCTTTGGCACACTGAGTATGCCAATTCACACGTGATCCGGCAGACGTCGAAGTCTGTTGTTTATGCCATCGTAACCTAAAAATATCAACTTTTATATGATTATTAAGCTCTCGTAGTGTACGATACTCTATGAAACTCGTGTGTACGGCAATCGTTTATCGCGTGAGATGTTTTTCACACGAGCGAAGCAAGTATAATAGTAAATAATTACCTCCCCACCAACTCATAATGTGCTATTTACACATTTACTGCTCCCAATCGATTGGCATACGCAGTGTGCCAAATTGGCAGAGCCAATTTGATCTCTAGTTTTCTTACTAAAGTGTAAAAAAACTATGCATTATAATACCACTTCATTTATACTACGTAAAAGCAGGACTATAACTACTTCCCGAACCAAATTCAAAAAGCCCGAATTAAAAGTGACAACGTAACAAACCAATTTACTCACCCAAGAAGCCCTATAACACCCAAATTCCTCGCGGAATTCTAAAGCAACATCAAGAGGCGCATTCTCGCGCCGACTATTTACACCCCCGAAAGTCAGCTTTCTCTCGTTCTCAAAGCGCAGCAGCAGCAGCAAAAGCGCATAAAATTACTCCCTGCCTTGGTCTCCCTTTCTCTCGCCTAAGTACATTTAAAACGGCCTTTCGCTGAAGAGCCATCGGTAACGGAGCTCGCGCGAAAGAACTGCCGACATTCCGGTTCTCTCCCGCACTATATATGTATACACGTGTACACTACCACGCGGCGTTAATGACGAGCTACGCACGGGCGTCAAGATCGTTACGTGCGCCACGTCACTAATTACCGTGAGTAATTGATGCTTTCTGCATTTCTCGTCGGGCGAGCTCACTCTCTCTCGCTCGCTCGCTCGCTCGCCCGGGGAAATTATGGCGACACGATGATTTATACGAACGACTATACTGCGCCGTTATATACAGTGTGCTGTGCGTATAGAGTACAGGCGGAATTCGGAAGAGAGTAGATAACGCGGAATTACGGGAGCAGCAGCGGCAGCAGTGGTGTAATTCCCCGGGTTGATTTTATTATCGAGATTAACGTTAATGCCGGAGGGGGAGAGGTTCGGGAATATCGAGTGTCGGATGGCGAGTGGAGGTCGGGGATTCGCGTCGATTGTATTTCGAATTAGGCCGGGAGAGAGAGAGTTGTAAGTTCGGATTAGGGATAAGTTCGTTAAGGGCAGAGGCGGTGAGCGAGCGCGACGTTACGCGTAATTAGATGGCACGCGTGGGCCCTTAATGGACCTGTAATTGATTTACTCGTGGTGCTTGATATGGATTGGATGGAGCTTCTTGAGGTATGGCGTTTTTACGAATAGAGCGTTTACAATTAGCGAATAATTGTTTTTTTTTTTTAATTTTTAATATTCATTTATATAAGAATACCTCCGTTGATACACTGAAGCTGTTTTAACACCGAGTAAAACTTTTTTATTATTTGTTTGATGATTAGCAATTATATTATCTACAATATCGGACTTTAATTACAAAAATTAATAAAACAATGAATAATTAAAAGGACCAATCTGAAAAAGTATACTTGATCTTTATTTCATATTAATGCAATTATATTGTTTGAAAAGACTGGCAAAATTTAATAACATTGTTTAAGTATTACTAAATATTAACATAATCTTTCGACAATATGGAGGCAAGTCATTTTATCTGCTGTTTTTTTTTATATAGTTATTTTAAAATTTAGTTTTCCTAGTGAAATAACATGTATACTTACAATATTGAGGAAAGCACGAGCACTGTACCTGGTTATAAATCATATTGATATATAAGCTACTCATAGCAAAAATATATTGTCTTCCTAAAACACTTGATACACTTACATAAATATATTGAATCCTTCCACAACTCGTCCCAAAACTATCCTCCCCATCGCGCACCATTTCACCTCCATCCCTTTAAAAAAAAAAAAAAAACCTACACTGGCTATCAATAATCAAGACTTTTACACCGAGACTCCACTTAATCTCTCCCCTTCTCTTCCTCCCTCCCTCTTTCGCTCTCCGTCAATGGGCCGCAATTCGCGAAAGAGGCCAGGCGCACGCGGCCGCCGCCGTTCGTGCGCCGAATCCACGAGCGTTTGCAAAATCGAAGGGTTGCCGCGGCGGAAAAAGGACGCCGTCAATTCTACGGGTTTGCTGCTGCTACTGCTGCTGCTGCTGCTGCAGGGGACGAGAATTCCGGTCCGGCGAAAGTCGTCGCTCTTAGAGACAATGGAGGACGGATGCCGATGGAATACGGGATATATCCGTCTCGCGGATAAGGCATGCCTTCGGCTCGGTCTTCGGGTTAGGAGAATTGCAGCGCTGGTCGGTACGTTTCGTCGGCGTTGAATTAGCTGGTTGGTGAAGATATATATGTAGAGTGGAAGTATTTTATGTGATATTTCGGTTGATAAGGTTCCAGGTGGTGGTGTTGTGAGGATTTATCTGGTTGGTATGGTATCGCATATATTTGGTAAACGAATAAAAGTTGTAGTTTGTCACGATCATGTAGTGTATTGCGCCTTGTACAATTAATCGATAAATATTTTGTTTAATTAAATAGTTAACTGACATAACCATTTAAAATTCCGGCAAGTATAAGGGCTGTTCTATTACTAAAACCAACCCATACGGGGAACAATAAATGGTGGATTCTACTTTTCACACAGTAGATTTAACTTGGAAATGTCATATTAATTCTATCCGCAACGATATCGGTAGAAATAATTGTGAATGTTAAATCGACATTCTAATTTTAAATATATAAAGTTATTATTTCTGTAAATAAACTTAATTTTATACCTTTTTTTGTAATACTCGTCCAACTTTTTCCTAAACCAGTTGATTTCATTATATTAATTACAAACACGTTAGATACGCGTTATTTTTTCCCCTATTACAATATCGAACAACCAAGTGAACGAATATTACCCCCGATCAATCTAATCCCAAATTAATCTTTAAAATAATTACATATCCTCTCGAGCCATCTTCCCGTTCTCCCGTCAAACTTCTCTTCCACGCCAAGCATCATCACGGCGAACCAATCAAACTCCCTCCTTCCACCCCCTCGACATACGCATACAATTTCCAAAACAAACTGCGCACTTCATATCCGCCCTCTCGACATCCACCACTATATGTATACACTCCTCCTCACCCTCTACCTTAACCTCGATTCCCGCGGCGCGGATCGGCGCCACAGCAGTCTCTCTTCTATCCCTCTCGGCTGCGCAATCGTTAGAGACCGGCCGCGTACGTGATGCAACGACGCGCCTCTATATATACACCCACACCTGTACACTGCATTGCGTCGCGTAGCTATATATATATACGTCCAGTGCGGATGCGCGGCTATTATATACCGCGGGGCGCCGGTATACGTAAGTACAAACACACGTGGCGCCGCGGATATTGGTCGCTATATACCCCTGCTGCTGCTGCTGTTGTTGTTGTTTTGCCGAGGCTCGCGAAAAATTGCGAACGCGGGGTGCGGAAAAAAACGAGATGCAGTGGGGGTGTGTTTTGTGAAGTGCGGTGTGCGGGGAATTTTTTTTTTGGGAAGGGTGGAGAGAGTGAGTCTGCCAGTTGGCGAGGACAGGGCTGAGTGTTTTCCGGATCGCGCGGCGATTGAGAGAGGAGGAGGTCGCTCGGTTTTTGGGGGGTGACGGCTGACGCCGTTCGGCGGGATTACTTTTTTCCGCGAATCGGGAAAATTGTTTATTGGCGTGGACGATTTACGGGCGGGCGTTGTAAATTTTAAAGGCCTTTTGCGTTTGGTTGATTAATAGGCGCGGTGGAGCGAAATTTATACGTAATTTCACAATTTTTGTATTGAGTTGTAGGGCTAATGTGTACTTTTTTTTATTGTGTAGTTGATGCGGAATACTTTTAGTTTTAAATCATCTATAAAGAACTAAATTTTAGAAATGGAAAAAAATTTTAAGATATTAAAAAATAAGTGTAATGCACATTTTAAATAACGAATGAATAATAACGATCGTTATATCTTTAGTTTCTAAATTTTGCCCGCGCAGTTAACGTTCTCAAAATGTTGTAATTTACAGAAGGCTAGACGCCGAATGAGGCGCTTAGTTCTAAATTGTTTTCAATAAGGTTACAATTAAGCTTTAGAAGCGCATTAACTGCCTCGCCACGATGGAATCAAGAGAGTTGTGCAAGCGCATTAACTGCTTGATTGCAAGTTCATGGCAAATAGTTGCTTAACAAATTTCTCGTTGTGCATTAAAGCCCCTAAAGCGATTAACATGTCGTGCAGTTATGCAAACTTGGCCCTCCCTCTGCAATCTACAAAAGGATGCTTTGAGTCGCAGAGATTATCAGATTGTACAGTTTTCCTAAAATCTACGTTTAATCGTTAGAAATACTTCGTTTGAATTTTAAAATCAACCGTATACTCTCTTTCTTTTTCTTACTATTATCACTTTGCTTTCTATATAATTACACTTGAACCAACAAAATTCTCAATACACATCACGTATCACATACGATGCTTGGAAGAAATAAAATCCAATTTCCTATTATACACTTCAAAACCTTTACCAACCTCTAATCAGACTACACCGCAACTTCCCAATTCGCGTAATCAAACAAAGCCCACCCCTAAACATAACTCCGCGCAATTAAACCCATGTGCGCGCTCCTACGCGCACACACACATCCGGCTCATCCTGAAAATCAATTGTTTTCAAACACACACACACCTACCCATCGCATCATCGAATTCCAAACCCTCATCCGCCTCCATCCCCTCCAGACAGCCCAACCCTCTCTACAATCCACCCACATACACATACACCGGGGGAGAATCATCCCGCGGGAGCATTTCCCATCGCGTTATCTCCGCTAGCGCGCCGCGGTGGTTTTCGCCGTTCGACGCTTCCACCCGTTCGTTAGCCAAGCTTCCTCCTCCCCCTCTCTCTCTCCACCCGTTTTTTGCGCATTGCGATTTTCCGTGCGAACGCGCGCGCTCGCTCGCTTATCGCGATGCTACGGTTGCGCGCGGTTTCTTTGCGCGCACGTTTTTAAGTTTCTAGAAACGTTTGCGCGCTACTCTCACGGCGCGAGTTAGCCCGGAATTGCTGGACGTTTCGCCGCGGGTGCGTATATGTATATAAAGGAGAGGGTCGGAGTGTTATTGGCCTTATCACGGGCTGGAATTTTTGCTCGTTCCGAGGGATCGCGCGTGTGCGGAGTAGCTTCGCGCGGAATAGAAATCTCTGGGTAAGCTTTTGTTTCGGGAGGTGTGTTCCTGTGGAAATTTTCGTTGCTGCTGAGTTTTTGTGGATTTACTCCGTTAGGCTTTTATAGGTTCAAGTATTTTATTTTTTATTAAAAAGATTAGTTTTGTTTTCAAGACTATGAACCCGGAAACTTGTATTGCGTTTTTCCTAGTTAACGTGACCCAATCGAAGAATCGGTAATTTAAAACGGAAAAACTTTCACCTCGCCACATTCATCCATCACCGCAGTATCGCCCCAATTTTCCGATTCGCCACGGAATTCACCACCGCATTCATCCCTTTGCTCCCCCGAAAACGCAGATCCGAAATATTTTTGCCTCCCCACGCGCGTATAACACCCCTTCGAACAATCAATTAACCGGGTCTTTCCATCAATTCGCCTCACCTCCTCTCTTTCTCGTTTTCCACTCGACTCTCTCTCTCTCTCTTTCCCCATTCCATTCCTTTCCCACTCCGACAATCTTCCCTCCATTTCCCCCCGGCCGGTATAACTCTATCTCTTCCTCCTCGACTACACACTATGCCTGGCCTCTATCGTTCTCTTTCTCTTTCTCCCTCTCATTGTATATATATACGTCTACAGCCGCCGTGTAGTAACGCGGGCGAACGCGCGCCTCGGAGTCTCTTATCGTGATGCGTTCGTTATCTCGACCGGCGGATATTAGCTCGCACCGTTAAGCGTCTCTCGGTCTCGCTCACTCGGTCTACCTCCGGGGAGAATATTGGCCGCTCGCGGCCGATGGCCCGCTTATTTGTATCCCCGTGTGCGAGTGAGAGAGAGAGAGAGAGAGGCAGGGAGAGCTGACATTGTGTGCCGGCGCCGTCCGGGTGCCGGTGGTAGTTGTACTGTCGGCGGCAAAAGTGTGCCTTTTGCGGGCGTGTCGAGATAGCGCGTCGAGTGCGCTTTGATAAGGCTTGCGCGGAGAGTGGTCTGACCGATATTATTGGCAGCTGTATGGCGAAATGAGATACATGCTTGGAAATTTCCCGAGATTGCGAGTCTGTCTGTCGATGGGCTTTTGTACGAAAATTGTTATAACATTATGCCGATTTGTAAAATGATGGAAGATTGTATGAATATCGGTGTTATTTTCAAATGGTTTTTTAAGTTTTATATTTCATACATAAAAAATTTATAAAGAAATTCATAAAAAATAGGGAAAAATTTGTTTTCTATGTTGAAATTTCATGTTGCGTTTATATTTAGGTTTACAGTATAACATTTTCCAAGAAAATTAAAATTTTCTAAACTTTAATACAATGATATTTTTTATTATTATTGTATAGATATTCCAAAAGGAATGTAAAAAAATGCTATAAAAAAAAAATGACTTACAATTAAACAAAAAAGAGACATTGACCTCAACTGGGTAAGCAAATTAAAAAAAAAGGGTGTGCACTGTCCGGTTAAAATCGGTCCAGTAGATCATGAGAAAGCAGCGTACACACTCACACACATCCATATAAACATTTTCTAAAAATAGTGTATTTCGATTCCAAATGTGCTAAGCAAAATTTCTAAAATATTTTCTCGAAAACTTTGTTTTACTACCACAAAACTCCCTCTAGGAGGAAACAGTATCGATTAGATTATTAGTCATGTTTGAAAAAAATTAAATATACATGCAGCGTTTAGTTGACGAAGGTAGCATATTTTTTTATTTTGTGAATATGAAAATTTTCCTTTTATGTTTTTTTTTTAATTTTTCGTGTCTGAAAAATTCGTTCAGTTCTGCACAATTTTCAGTACAGGAAAGACGTATAAAATATTTGAAAATGGAAACATACTTTTTTATTATAAATTTCTGTATGTTGAGATTATTAAGTTTACTTTACCGTGAAGTAGAATCTCAAGACACTAGATTTCTTTCCTCTATAAGTACTAGTGATAAAACCAGAATTTTAGTAAGTATTTTCTATATTTTGTTAATATACAGATCTAATTAAATATGTTCGAAATTACAAAAAAATTATTTTATATTTTACAAAGAGAATAATTATAGAGCGATGTTTTAAGAAAGTGAGTAGTACAGCTATATTTTTTAAAACTTGGCAAAATTCTTCAATTTTAAATTTAAATTGGCAAATCAATGATCTTATTAATGTGATCAATATTGATGAACGAATCGACTTGCACAAGTATAAACGTTTACGAAAAGTTTGGACCTTCAACGAAACACATTTCAATGTACAAATTTACCCTGTATCTAATGTTGTTATAAGTATTTCATCAAGTGAAGCTTTTGCAATAATATTAGAAGACTTGAGAA
>UXGD01007240.1:0-11244 GCA_900474315.1 Torymus auratus | reverse complement strand
AAAAAAAAAAAAAAAAAAAAAAAAAAAAAAAAAAAAAAAAAAAAAAAAAAAAAAAAAAAAAAAAAAAAAAAAAAATATCTTTGAGTGCGTTATGCATAATGATTTGTATATGCATAATGTATAGTGATTTCTTGGTACATCAAAGATGAAGATTTATATATAAAGTCATGTATGCTTACATAAGGTCAAATTCAAAATATAACCTTATATAATTGTATATAATCACATTTAACTTTGCTATATAGTAATCAATATGTACTTGATAAGAGTTTTGCTGACAATAATAAAGCAGTAACTTATATTTGTATTATAATTATTATAATGACAAATGTCTGTTCCAGATGTGAAGACCATTCTGAAATCCGTGAGCGGCAGGCTGAGGTCCGGCGAGCTGACGGCCATCATGGGACCGTCCGGTGCCGGCAAGTCCACGCTCCTCAACATCCTCACGGGATACAAGTGAGTTGACGCCTTATCCGACACATGCGCTAATTAACTCGTGTGCATTCGTTAAGAACGCGATGGCTTTCATTATTTTTACGCTAGATGAGTAGCGTGCGCGTGTCAGTGGCTCGGGCACCTTGCGTTATCTAACGGTGCCGTGCCGATAAATCGCACACACTCAGAACTGACATTAACTTGCCTTTTCTTGCGTTACACTCGCTTTTTCACAGGACTGCCTTTCAATTCGTTCTTCGTTCGCGCGATTTCGCGGCTATTTCTAGTCGTTATTTACTCTATATCTTCTCCATGTTCCATCTTTACCATCAAAGTAGACATCTTATGAGTGACATTATTTTCCGTTTTGTAAAAAAATTCAATTTCATTCGTTTCCTTTTTAAAACCACATCTAAATTTTGTTAAGAAAAACAATAACCAGGAAGAGCTTCGGAGGAGTTGGCCGATTAAATTATTGATATATTTTCATTACTTTCTGATGACGTCGCCTCGAGATATTTCGGGATCAAATCTTTCATCAAAAGCACGAATTCTCACTGAGCGCGTGTATGTGTATACTTGTGCATCTCTGATGAGTTTTCGACTTCTTTTTCAATACCAAACTCATTATAGAATCACCTCGCGCGAAATCTGGTATATCGTCAACACTCTGTAAAATGTACGCGATAAAAGACATGTGGGAATCGTCCTCATCTCTCTCTCTCACATTCAGTCTGAATACATGGAAGTGCGCGGGCAACGCACACAATGCAACAGTGTTGCCCACGTATGAATTGTGCGAAGACCTACTTTGCAGGCACTGCTCCGCTGCTGCGGGAGTTTATACATATGTGTATGCACGTACGGGCACGTCTGGCCATTGTACTTGCGTGCCTATCACCGGAAGGACGATTTTTTATATATAAGCATCCAGATCGCAAACCGTTTCAAGCATTGAATATATAATGAACATTAAATGCTATCCTATAGGGCTAGTGATTGATGTGCATGGATTATTTCGAATACTCGATCGTTTTGAAAATATCTTTAAAAAACCCGTATTTTCGTCAATCATTTCTAAAGCCAAAGGGTTTTTTTTACTAGAATCGCGCATTATGAAATTTTGTTCTCACTTCAGCTTGCCGCTTTCGAAAGTTGTGTAGCACGGAAGAAAGAAAGCGCGCAAAGGTCGTCGCAACAAACACACACACACACACACACACACTCGGCCGGCACAGTATGGCGATGCGCGTCAGCGTACTTACAGGCGTGCGCACGCGCGAGAAAGACGTGATCGCGTAATCAGGCGCGTATACTTTCCTTCGGGACCGATCCATCAACATGCTCTCGCTATAAGGTGTTCGGAAATACCCGCCGTACTGAATAATAGACACTTGTTCCAGGAAGAATGCATAGATTTATATTTTTATTAATTTTTTAGAATCAACAAGTAAATTTCTTTTACATTAATAAAAGAATGCTAGAATAAATATAGAAAAAATTTTTAAGCGCAATATTGAGACTAATACATTAGCTGGAAATTATTAATTAATTGTAACGATACCTCTTTATATCTATTCCAAGATAAGTTATCCTCAGATTGAAGGCTACTGTGTAAACTATTTTTATCGTTACATATTTTTTAAAATAATACTAAATTATTATCGAAATTTACTCTAAAGTACCAGCTTACTGTTTAATAGATGCATTTTCAGCAGAATATCACTGTCGTGGTTCAACAATATATTTTAAACAAATTGTCAATTCCGTCTGAATATTGTCCTTTGTTTTTCTAGTCAGTTTTATACTTACTTTTGAAACATCTTGTGTAAATGACTCACGCGAAAGGCCAGCGAAATCTCGTGCTCTTCGAGTGAGAGTAATTTCACTTTCTTCGGTCCATCAAGACGAATGATCCAAACAATGACACACATAATTTCACTTATAATGATTTCAAAGCTATGGTAAAACAGTAAGATTTTGTTGTTAAGTTAAGAGGATTGAGGGACTCGATGATTATGGATAACGATTATCAATGTTTAGTATACATCACCAAATTTTCCACTTTATTGTCACAAGGAAAATCTCGCAAGATAGGACATTAATTTTTTCGATTCTGATAAAATACTTTTTATCGGTAATCTGCAAAAAATAACGAATCTATAAGTCAAAGTACCAATTAATCTTTCACATCTACAATATTCTTTTTTTATTACACAATCATGCAGATTATAACGTCTTCTTTTGATTAAAATATTATTTTGAAATTTGCAATCAATGGTAATAAGAGGAAATTAGGTTTTGAGGAGGTTTGCGAAATTGAAGCATGTTTTCCGCCCTGGAATCAACAATGTCGAGGAGTGAAAATGGACAAATTTTCCAATCCGCTTCGAAATATGCTTTGTTTAGCAATTATTCTGCTGATAGCGAGGCGGCCCGAACATTATCTTCCCGGAGAAGTAGTCGTTGTCACGCTGTTGTTCTATTTCAGCTTTTTTCTCTCTCAGCACTCCAGATTTCGACATCAGATTAGCATAAAGCATAAAGCATTGCGATTCATTGCGCCGGGGTCAATTTGGTGTCAAGGCAGCTCGCGTGTCAAAGTCTCTTTCTCTCTCTCTTCTCTCTCTCCCTTTAGCGTGCAAGAATTTAAAAAAATGTAATATTTTTCTTCTCTTTTCTCGCAATTTTTCCTCCTCACAACCTTGCTCGCGCACTTGCACGCACACGGAGAGGTCTTCCGAAGCAGCGCGCAAAACCGGTTTACCAAGATAGACTTACTCTGTGCTTTTGCGAGACACGAAACACACAGGAAAGAGTGCAATAATGTCATGAAAATCTTCACACTGACTAAATTACATCTATTTCGGCAGGGTCGTTTTCTAGACGTCCACCAATTTTTTTTGTTCATAATTGGAATGGCGTTATATTTTATATCATTTAAAAACTGATGGGTGACTAAGGTGATTAATACAAATTTCAATCTTCGAGCATAATAATGTAAGGTATTAATAAAGTTTTACACCCAAAAAAGAGAGATCGAGGCGTGTTTTCTAAACACTCACTTTAGATGAAAACATTTTAATTGAAATCTGAGTATGTGATGTGCAACTTTCATGCAAGAACTTTATGCAAAATGAATGTTGTATATCAAGTGTGATCGATCGTAAAAAAAAAGCAGAAGACCCAACAATAATTGGTGAGTCATGAAAACGTGACGTAATTTTTTCAGGAGAAACTTATAAGTTTGGCAATTTTTCCCCATTTCTTTCAATGGAAAAAAGTTTCTTTGACTTGTGATACAAAAGAGCCCCGTTAGCACCGTTCTTAAGTGGAAACAGACGAATCCGGCAAGACACATACACGCGGACATGACCGTCAATAACATTTTATCGTTGCTTTTTTTTCTTATATTTTCTTAAAAAATTAAATTATTTTTCCCTGTATGGAAGTTTTATTTCATTTAAAAATCACATTATTTTTTGAGTCTTAATCCTTTTACTTGAGAGTAATAAAAGTATCTTATATCAAGCATATACACAAAAAGCATTGAAGATCGAACGATCTTGAACTGTGTGTTGGAAAGGGAGAGAATAAAAATTGTCCTCTCGTATTGCAGAACAACCGGTATGGAAGGTAGCATCACCATGAACGGACACGAGAGGAATTTGAGTGCCTTCAGAAAGCTCTCCTGCTACATAATGCAGGACAACCAGCTCCACGGCAATTTGACCGTCCAGGAAGCGATGAAAGTCGCCGCGAATCTAAAGCTGGGCAGACACGTCAACAAAGCCGAGAAGGAGGAAGTGGTACGCAAACAAGTTTCGACATTTATTTCACATCTCTTTCTTTTTTTCTCCTTTTTTCGTCAATTGCATACTTTTTTCAAATTACAAAAACGTTCCATTGCTGGTATTAAATACCTAGTTGATTTCTTGACCAATGCCAAAATTTTAAAACATTCCTCTTGATGTGAATGACTTGAAAATGTAAAATATTTAAGTATATCTTTATTAATAAAAAAACAGAAGGTAAGCTAAAGCTGATGATGTAAAAAACACTGAATACTGAGATGACTATTGCATTCAATTTCCGCGTCTTCTTTGACTACTTTTTCACCAATGAAAATGTTCTTGCAACTAACGTCGCACTAATGTCGCACTTGTTATCTTTTACAGATTCAGGAGATCCTCGAGACTCTTGGCCTCGCCGAGCATCGAAAAACCATGACCTCGAACCTCAGCGGTGGTCAAAAGAAGCGACTTTCCATCGCTCTCGAGCTCGTCAACAATCCGCCCATCATGTTCTTCGACGAACCTACAAGGTAATTATGTTTAACCATCGTTTTTGTCTGCCAGTGAGAATCCATAAATAGGGTATTTTTATAACGAAAGACCGCAATCATTGATTAAACAGCGTAGCATATCTCTCCAAAAAGTATAGCCAAGTGCTAGCTAGAACATGATTAAGAATTCTGCTAGTCCACTCATTTCTCAAGGCCACATTTAAATAAATGGACAAAAATATAAATAAACTGATTCTGAAATAAACTCTTCAAAGTTACTGTGTGTTTATATGATTGCATAAAGAATATTAAAAGTAATGGATAAAAACAAATGACATATAAATAGAAAGTAATAAAATAAAAGAAAATCATCCTTGCATTCGTAAAGATTGCGTATATAAAAAACATAAGTAAGTCTGCAAGATAAAAATTCTCTCGCAAGATAAACTTTGTTAAAACTTGCAGAGGAATTTTCCTCGATGCAGGACAGGTTTTCTGCGGGCTACAACGGCGCGCGTCACGCCAAAGAGTAACGAAACGGTATAAACTCCTGTAGAAATCTTCCGCAGGATAAAACTTGTGGATAAGAGCCGGACAAACTTGCTAACTCTGAGACATAGTCAGTCGATCTTCCGGCGTATACTAATGTAAAATCCAACATGTATCGTGCGGACGAAAACGGAAAAAATAGACGGCGGCCAAGAGCGCACGTGTCCCTCAAACTTATTCTCCGGGATACGCGCGATGCATGCACAACGCCGCGTTTCTTTTTCGCCGCGCTTCGTATCGCGGACGCGAGGAATTTCTGATACGCGCATGTCACGCTCACGGACGAATCGCGATGCGTCGGAGAGACGGAGGACACATTCGTCGTTCGTCCAACGAATTTTACTGCCCATCTTGAGGACGTTTCATTAGCCTGTATTCTTTTTATTCCTTTTTCCTCTTTCAACTTTATACTTAGACTGCGCTGGATGGGCTTTATAGGTTTGCTTTGTTTAGCCGTAGCGATCACTAGGTCTAGGTCTTGACGATATATTGCCTTTTTTCACTGTGCTTCCGTACATGTGGAATTGATTTTGAAATACGAGCCGTGGAATAACAGAACTATATTCATAAAAAAAATCGCGTCACATAAATAACTTACGAAGGATCTACGATTTAAGCATTCTCGAATGCTTAAATTAAAACATTGTATTATAGCAGAACAGTTTGACCAAAGTATTATATTGGAGCTAAAGTGACGTGTGCGATACAAACACTGGGTAATTCCAAACAAAAGTTTTTAGCAATCATTCTTCCCAAGGATTTTTATGACTTCCTGCCAATCGTTTTTTAATTGCAGTGTAAATGTAATTAATTCTATATAAAACGTAAAGAAGATAATTGTAAGTTATTTACGAAAGTTATAGAAATTATTATAATTGGTTTGAATAAAGAAAGAGTGAGTTTTGTTACTTTCACGCTTTTTTTGCGCGTGTGAGAAACGCCATAGTTCATGGTTAATATAAATTTGCAAATAATTTGGTGCAAAATATACCTTGAATTGTTAAGGCGTATAAAACTTTGAAAGAACCTTCAAAATATATATAAAAGAGCTTGAACCCGCAAAACTTCTGAGTGATCAAACCGGCTTTGAACATCACCTTTTATTTCTTTTTGTCATTCAATCTTATAATTTGTCAAAGTTTATATTTCTGAAGGAAACCGGTTTGTTTAGCATTTACGCTCAAAGTTTACTCTGAATATTTTACTCCGATGTGGATTCGTTTAGCTTTCGAATTATTTAATAACATTACTATTTCTTTAACAAGTGTAAAGCTTGTGATTGAAAAAAAAATGGTGAGAACGGTTAATAGCAATGAACTTTACTTTCCAGTGGTTTGGATTCGTCATCATGCTTCCAATGTATATCACTGCTCAAGACACTGGCTCGCGGGGGCCGTACAATAATCTGCACGATTCACCAGCCCAGCGCTCGACTCTTTGAAATGTTCGACGCTCTGTACACTCTCGCAGAGGGACAGTGCGTCTACCAGGGATCCACGTCGCAACTTGTGCCTTTCCTTTGCTCGCTCGGTCTAAACTGTCCCAGCTACCACAACCCTGCCTCGTTCAGTAAGTAAATTCATTTCATTAAAATTAACTGAATCTTAAATGCGAACGTATCTATTCAAAATGAAGAAATTACAGTCTCTATTTTTAAGCACCATCTTGCTCTTTCTCTTGATTTTTAACGTGCAAAATAAGTAGTTAAATTATCATCCTTTCATTCCTAGATAGTTTTGCTCGTCCAGAGATATAATTCGAACTGTAAATCGGCCACTTCGTGTTTGAGAAGTGCACCTGCTAAAGAAATATTTTGTATTTTTCTAGTTATCGAAGTCTCGTGCGGCGAATACGGCGATAACATTAAGAATCTGGTGAACGCGATCAGGAACGGTAAACACGACGTGCGCGAGGGATACCCTTTCCCGGAGAAGGAGGTATTAAACAACTCAAGCATCAAGGATGGAGAAGCTGTGCCGACAGACGGCGTCAACGCCAAGGACAAGAATGACGCGAATTGCATCGAGGACAAGTTCCCAGAGAGCAAAGTCAATGACAAAACCAACGGCGGTATTATTTCTAACTACGCCAAGAACGACATCATCAAGCAAAGTACGTTATCTCGCTTTAATCGCCATTCCCAATCCTTTTATTCTTTTTCTACCTTTAACTTCTTAACGTATTTGCAATATTGATATATAGCAGTGACGTCTTAGGCAGAATATTAAAAAACTCGACTTTTTAGTCTATTGTATACTTAATTCCATTATCAACTTCAAATTTAATTTTTGCAGGCGAGGTGGCAATTTTAATGGACGATAAAAAGGATAACGTCACTACTTCACTTCTTGACGATACTCTCGTAGCAACCCCAGAAAGATACCCTACATCAGAATTCATTCAATTTTGGATTGTTTTAAAACGGACATTACTTTTCAGTAGAAGAGATTGGGTAAGCGACTAAACTGTAACTTGAATATTAAAAATAATAAATTCAATTTACTCAAACCTAATTTACTCTTTGATTTTTTCCAGACTCTGATGTACCTTCGGTTATTCGCTCATATACTAGTCGGATTTTTAATCGGTGCATTGTACTATGACATTGGCAACGATGCTACGAAAGTTCTAAGTAATCTTGGATTCTTATTCTTCAACATGTTGTTCCTTATGTACACTTCTATGACAATCACAATTTTATCTTGTAAGTTAATCACTTTTTCTGATTTATAATTTTATGCATATTTGAGCTTTGACTGATGTTAGTGTGATTTTCTAGTCCCGCTTGAGATGCCAGTCTTGTTAAAGGAGAGCTTTAATAGATGGTACTCTTTAAAGTCGTACTACTTGGCCATTACAGTTTCCGATATTCCATTCCAGGTAAAAATCTAATAAATATTTGTCATTCTATATTGTGTCATCTCATTATTTTAATAAAAACTAGCAGCTGCGAGGTATTTTGATTGTCTAATTGATTTTTCAATCGTTTCAGGCTATTTTCTGTATCATTTATGTGACAATCGTCTATTTCTTAACAAGTCAACCACCGGAAATGTTCCGCTTCAGTTTGTTCCTGGGAACATGTCTGTTGATTTCCTTCGTCGCACAGTCCGTAGGACTTGTTGTCGGAGCAGCCATGAACGTGCAAAACGGCGTGTTTTTAGCTCCCGTCATGTCTGTGCCTTTCCTACTGTTCTCAGGATTCTTCGTCAGCTTTGATGCTATACCGGTGTATCTCAGGTGGATTACTTATTTGAGTTACATCCGTTATGGATTCGAAGGAACTGCTCTGGCTACTTACTCTTTTGCGCGTAAGAAGCTCAAGTGCACTCAGGTAAATTTACACAACTGTTCATTCAAATTTTAACAATATTCATTGGAGTGCACATTTATATAAACATGATTTTCTGATAGGAATACTGCCATTTCAAAAAGCCAGAGGAAACTCTTGAAGAATTGGATATGAAGGATGCCGACATTACGCTAGACATTCTGGCTCTTATGCTCATCTTCCTTGTACTTCGAATAGCCGCCTACATGTTCCTCCGCTGGAAACTCAAGTCATCTCGATAAATTATTAATTTCAGACAATTCAGCATCGACCATTAGAAAATAAATAATTTTCATAGAATTTTCGCGCTACTCACTACAGGGCAAATTTCAATTATGAAATTCTGGTAAACTCGGAATATTTAAATGCTCTCTTTTTATATAACTTTTTCACTTCGGATGCTCACATATATACATATATATAAATACCAAGGTAGCGCAAACAATGTTAGATAGACAACGTATGGATATGTTGATTTTCAAGTGCGTTCGATGGTGATTTAGAATCCTACATTACTCCTTAACGGTAAAGATGCAGTAACTTTGCTTCGTCAGGAGTAAAGTTTCTTGAAAAATAAACTTAAACTAATTCGGCTAATGTAATTTATTTATATATCTGCCCTAGGACGTAATATTTAGCGTGTAATCATTATTCAGGGTACTTTTTGCTCCTTTTTAATACAATGCACATAATATTTTGTACAATGATGATGTTCTGTAAAGAAGATTGTCAAATGTCACGCGCGAAGGTAATGCATTGTAATTTTACATTGCACGTGGCCAATGTTATTGTAATGAGGATTTCGTGGTTGTTTATTATCTTTTAGCTAATAATAAAAATGATATTACAGTTATTATTAAACAAAGCTTTTTTACACATGTTATATCTATATATATAACTCGTTCACGGTGAACGTAATCAAACGATGTTATGATTCTCTGTCCCTAAATGGCTGTGAGCATGTGGAATCGAAACGAGCGGAGATAAGATTGAAGGTGATTTTTTGAGATGAAAATGAATAAAATGCGGCATTTGCCACAGCACGAGACTTTCTTGCCAGGACTTATTGTAGAGACATCGGAAAACCAAATATCTACTAACACTACTCTTAGTAAAAGAGCAGGTGGGTGACACTAATGTGCAAAAGGAACAACACTCTTAAATGTTGGGAAATGACAAAAAATACTGTATTAAAGCTGGATGTTATAGAGTGTGTTTACCCTTAAATGACATATAAATGAATTAAGTTTATGTAAGTGCGAAAGAAAAAATTACTTGATTATAGTAAGATACACTTTACTGCAACTACGAAAGATAAATAAGTGTGAGCCAAGTCTCGGCAACGACATGGAGGCCTTTAAAGTTTCGTCTAATCATTTTGTACAAGTGCCTTCATTTGTACCGGCAGAACATCGCAGCGTATTTTGTAATAGATTTATAAAAAATTATATTTGTTATACGAATAAAGTACGATTTTCATAACTTTTAAGATATTTTATTTTTTTCACACTAAAAATTTCAATAACCAATTAGCTTAAAAAACAAATAAAATAAAACGAATAGTTTATCAATAGTAATACATTCGATTACTATAATATTAAACAATCTTCTTTAACAAAATTTATTGATTCTCTAAATACAATTTCAAAATCTGAATTTTATTAACTCGGAATAAATAAAAACTAAATCCTCTAAATTACCGAGTGTTAAGGGAATCCAATCATTTTATGTAATCTTGAATTTCTAGGAAATATTTCTTTTACGTTGTTTTATAGGTATATATTTCTACATGCCTCAAAACCAATGAATAAAACAGGCCTGGTGTACGTCGATATACACTGTGATATTTAGAATATAAAGTGTTCTTATATTATCGATTTGAAAAAATATTGTACAAATAAATAATACAATTTATGAATATTGATACTAATAAAATAAACTCCTAACAGTCCTAACTGAATCAATAATATTAATATTTTTTTAAGTTAACTCTATCGACTTATATACTTACAAAAAAATTAGACTTTGGAAAATTTTTTATCATAGCTTTGATAAATGTGCTAGATTTAAATTTTGAAACTCATGTATTGATAGAATTACTAATCCAATGATGGCCGGAAGTAGTGGCTCATTTAAAGACCTGATGTGATTAGATATTTGAAAAAAACGCGAATATTTGAATTTCTTTTAAATTGAAAATGGGCTAGATTTAGATTTTGAAACCCGTGTATTAATAGAATTACTAAATATTTAAAATAGAATAAAAACATTTGATCGTTTGCTTAAAAAAATGATCATATTGAAAAATAGCATTCATAACGTGAAAAACAAAATAGTACGCGCGAAGCGCATTTGAATTTTGCTAGTTGAATTAAAAATAAAATTAAGATAACACAGGCACACAAAAAGAAAAAAGGGATACGTGTCAGAAATTAGACTTCCATATCTCCGTATATTTTGGCATGATTTGAACATGATTCCAAGTCAGAATTGACCTCCCACACCTACATTTCGAGACATCTAACGTCTAAACATTTTTTAATATTTTGAAAAAAAAAGTAAAAAAGTTTTGCTTCCTCCTAGAGGAAGCTTTGTGATAGTAAAAAAAAAAGTTTGTGAGATAATGTGTTAGGAATGTTGT
>UXGD01007239.1:0-11245 GCA_900474315.1 Torymus auratus | reverse complement strand
TATTTTATATTGTTTAATCTACATTTTACTTTGTTTTATAGCTGTTTTTGGCCTCAGAAGCCACTAGGTGTAAGACCACCTTAATGGAAGCATGCGGTTCTCAAGTAGATGTTTCTACTTGCTTCCAGTATTAAAATTTTTCAGTGTTTATTTGTAAGTCTCATAATAATCAACCTGTTTAATTATTATTGAAATGACAAACAATTAAATGACCAACCACTCGAAGTGACATAAAACATTTTTAAAATACTTGAACATGTGAGAAATAATTTGAAAATCCATGTTATTTATATACTCACAATTTTCGTCGTGTCTTCTCTCTCTATTTCGTAATTAAAGTTATGAAAGTAGAGGTGCAGCGGTGTACGTCCATAGCTATCCTTTGGATCTATTTTGACTCTATCGCTGACCAGCATCTTCACCATCTCCAAGCTATGGTGCAATACCGCCACGTGCAGTACACTCCAATCGACCGCACCAACTGCGTCAGTAGATGCTCCTCTTGCAATAAACTTTTGTACCGACTCGATACAGTAGTTTTGTTTCGTTGCGTAATAATGTAGGGGCGTCATTTGAAACTGGTCCCGGGCATTCACGACAGCCCCATTTCTAATAAGGAGTTCGACGATGTCGGGGCCGACATTGCAATTTGCGGCCCAGTGCAACGGTGTGAGGCAACAAGAATCAAGCGCGTTGAAATTTGCTTCAAGGTTTGCAAGCGCATGTATGCATTGGATATCGTTCTTCGCCACTGCATAATGCAGCAACGTCACCATATTGTTGCATTTTGTCTTTGTTGTCTGGTTTACATTTGCGCCATTGAACAAAATCATCTGAGTTGCCAAGTTATATTGCCCCGAAAGTATCGCTGTCCACAATTCGGGCAAATCCATATTTTTTTCCTGTGATCACGAAAAGTCCAGAAAGATCGAAAGAGAAACTGTCGACTACAGTGTCTGTACAACGATTGAGCTCATCTGGCCTTCTACGACCATATATATACGCAGATTGATCTATGTGGGCAAAAGGAAGAAAGAACCCCAGGTACGCAGAGTCTAGAGTAGTCTCTAGTCTACTCAGTCTCTCTAGTCAGTCTCTCTAGTCTACTCAGAGTACCCTCTGAGTCTATATTGGGGAGCGAGGAGCCGCCCACTTTGCTATTAGTTGGGACCGACGCTTGAGTTTCTCGAATAGAGGAAAATAGACAAATTTCCCTCAGGTATATCAATCAGGGTAGCAGAATTCGGACTTCCTCAAGCCGGCAGTCCGAAAGTGCAATGTCTCGCTGATCAAGAATTTGAAATTCTTTATGGTTCTTAAATAAAAATACATCATTACAAATTTAAAAGTTGCATCCGATTAACTAATTATTAACAATCACTGATAAGAATTTTTCCGTCGGTCTCACATAGTCTTATAAATTAAATTACTTAATATTAATGGCAGTCAGATTGCCCTTGTTTATAATCACCCCCGTAGAATCTAAAATAAAAACTAAATTAAAACCTGGAAAAAAAATATAAATAAATAAATAAAAAATAAATAAAAAATAAATAAAATAAAATAAAATATAAATAAATAAATAAAATAAATAAGGGCAATCAAACTACCATTAATATTAAGTAATTTAATTTATAAGACTGTAAGACCGATGGAAAAATTTTTATCAGTGAGAAAAATACTAAGCTTTGTTTATTATATGAAATTAGGTCAGTAAAAAAAAAAGTTCTTAACAAAATATTCCAAAACACTTGTAACAACAAAAGCACTAACTTAATAGTTTCCAAATCCACAGGCTCGGTGATATCGGCGTTGGGCTTCTGCAACTTGTACCTGGCAACGATCTCGGGCACGTGGCTCGACACCCAAGTCTTCGAGGGTTCGATCTCGTCCCAGAGGATGAGCGATTTGGCGAGGATGCGCAGCAGGAGCAGATCCGGGCGCACGAAGTCCAGGAGGTACTGAGTATTGGGAGCGGCCATCCATTCGGCCACGGCGTGGTTACCGGTGCGCTGGTACATGAGGCCAAGGGCTATCGTTGCCCCGGGACTCGTCACGTCGATGTTGATCGAGTCGCCCTCGCGGATCTGATAGCTACAATAATTGCAAGTTTTTTTTAAATGATTGGTGCATTTTTCGTTTTAACGTCTTGTAAAAAAATTGTAAATAATTAACGAGCGGTTATTTACATTTTCTTTTCGACATTTTTTTGCGATAATAATTTAATTATTTCACACGTCTTTTATACATTTTGTAGAAAATTTTTACGTATTTACGATAATGTTCCTATTAGGAATATTAGGAATTATATGCGTTTTATTTAATTTCAGTGAAGCAATGATATTCAAAATAATAATTATTCTAATGCGATAGATAAATAGTAATTAATATTTTGAATATAAAATTAAAATTTGATTTTTCACGTTACCAAACGAGGTATTCAATTTATCAATTTAGTTATTAATGTCATCATTTAAATTTTTTTATATGTATATTTACGATAACAATTCTCATTTTAGGATGAACACGTGTGACTATATATCTTAATGGCAATTAAAATATCAATTAGAAAACATCAATACCTGGGTGACTTGTATTTCTCTTTTTGTGCTCCGCAAAACGGCCTCGCGTGACCTCCTACCATGTAATAGTGCAGTGTGTCTGGAATACTAGCCAGATCTGATCCACCACCTGAACCCAATACGACTAAACCTAAGGCCAGACCAGCTGCCAGTGAATACGATTCTCTGTCCACGCAATTTTTCATTTCTGGTCCTGGTGGTCTTCCTGTTGTGGAATAAAATGGATGTAATAATAGCAATATTAATGTAAACTATTGATGCGCTTTGGTAAACCAAGGAATATTTTAAACAAGAATTAGAAAATTGCAATTAAAAAAATTTAATAATTCTTGTTTCCAAATCTTACTATGCGCACATCCATTGACCAAAAATATCGACTATTTAGGGTCTTTTTTCTTCCCAATCCTTACCGATCTCAGACAGAAGAGCGTGCGCTATGTGCCGATGATTCGTGCCCTGATATACCAGTCCCACGCCCATCAACGCGGCCACCTGGACGTTTTGCTGTACGTTCAGCTCAATGCTCGTTGGTGGCAGCAGCGTCTCCACGTGCAGACTCAACAGCTTCGTCATCGCCACGTCCATGCTCGACCTGTGAGTAGCTGACAAGCCTAGCAACAATCCCACACTCGTAGCCTCGTGGCACTCGACCAGGTACTCGTACATGCTGAACGGTGCGAGGTGCTTGAGATGGCCGTTGAGTCCGAGTGCCATGAGGAAACCAGAATGCTCGATGCCGAACTCGCCCTGCTGCTGCTTGTTGTAAACGATCCAGGTCGAGTCGACGTTCGAGGCGCGCGGGTGGATGCACAGTCCCGTGGCCACGCCGTTGTGGAATAGGGGCCAGACATTCATGTTGGCCGGTACCTCGATGTGCGTTAGTTCGACCGTTGTGCCGCGTGGTGGCGCCTTGCCTGGAAAGACAAACACACGAGTAAGTTTTTTTTGGCGATGATGGTATATTTTTAGAGTTGCTAATTCGGAAGTTTTATTTGCGAAATGAAAATAGCCGTATCCGTTTGAATGATGTATATTACTCAGCATCAATTACCTATTATTTTGATAGATAGCTATTTTTTCATTTATGGTCACCAGTATGAAACTAAATGTATCTAACTAATAAATAGTAAAATACTTTATAAGTGTGATTTTTAATTTTATCTTAAATAAATGCGACAGATAATTACCGGTAAGACAAAGTCGTGGTATCGGCAACTGTTCGGTATTGATGGGCATTGACGTTCTCAGAGTGAACATCCCTCGTCCAACCGGAAGTGCCATCGTTCGCGTGCAAAGTGCATGCAAGTACTTCTCTTGTTCCTCGATGAACTCGTGGTCGCTCACGTCCGGTCTCTGGACTATGGCGATTTTCATGGGCTCTGAAGAGTCGAGCAATTTTCGGGCTTCTTGAACTCTGTGGTCAGCGTTGAATCGCAATCGTAGAATCTGGGAATAGAGGGTTAGCAACAAATTCGTGAATTGCGCATTACAAGGTATAACCATTTGGTATGTAAGTTTTTGTAGATACACTGACAGAGAGAAATTTAAAATTGTAAGAAGAATTAGGAAGAGTCGTGAGCGGTTAGAAAACTTATCAGTATTATAAAATCGCAAGAATTCTTACGGAAAATTAGATGAAGCTATGAGAAATCAATTATAAGGCATACAAAATGATGAAATACTGATACAATTGGGTTGGCTACAAAAAAAAATTAATTTTTTTTCTTTCATTTAGTAGAATATTAAAAAAATTGTGAGGTCGTATTTTTTCTTTTTTAATTTCAAGATATGGCATTTTAAAGTTTTCAAACTTTGGTATATATAGATCGATATATAGATACTTCGACAATGTCGAAGTGACGTCATATGACTTTCAAATTGATGTAACTTTTGAAATTATTGTCCAAATAAAAAAAAAATAAAAAACACGACCTAGCTTTTTTCGTTCTCTATCAATATCTGAAATAATCAGAAAACCGGTAGCCAACCCTTGTATAACACATTTAAAATTTTTATAATTTTTCGTTTTTCGGTATAGGTATTATTATAACTTTTTTTTTAATAAAATATGTACTTTGATAATTTAATTTTGTCATTTTCAAAAAAGAAACCTACTTAGAAGATTTGTCTTGCAAAATCTGGTTAGTAGATTAATAAAAAAAACAGACTTTCACCAACAACCACACGATTCTTAATTTCCAACTCAAAAAAACAAAACCAAACAAAAACTAAATTAAATCCGCTCACCGTATAATCGAATTCCATGCCGTCGTTGCGCTCGGTGTTCTCGAAATTGCGATTGCTGCGCATTTGCTTGCTCTCGTTGTGATTCGACTGAAGCTCCTCGTCGTGACGGCTCTCTAGTGCTGCGAGATCCTGTCGGTCGATCAGCTCGTAGATGGACGAGGGCCAGGTAGTCGGCGGACTCTCGCGGCACTGGTAGATCATGTTGCTAAAGACATAGCGCACGCCCGATGGTAGGTTCTCGATCTCGTGCTTGCTCAAGCCTGTGCAAGGATTCGTTATTTTGTTGTTTGGATAATGTAGATAATTTAAAATGTAAATGGGTTATAAGTTTAATTGATTTTCAAAATATAATTTATAAACTTTGACGAGAGAAACATTAAATTTTTTCAATTTTTTAGTGGGTTACTAAATGGGAATGTTATAAAAGTGTCGATGGGAAGTCAACGTCTGAACAGACTCAGGTTGTACTACTTACTGCCATGTATCTAGTATAGGGACTTATCTTAGCCGTTTTAAGTAATAACTTTTCAGCCTAGCAGCTAAATCAATTTTTCCCTAAATATCATGTTTTTATATACTTTGAAGTAGATTGGAAAGTAGAAATTTGAAAAATAACTTTTTTTAAATTTTACTTACTAATTGTTGGATGAAATCTTGACTTTTCTACTTGTTTTACGAAATTAGTGGCATTTACAACACATCCTAGTACTTATAATTTTTTTTAAAAATTGCTAGAAGCACATTTATAAGCAATCCCAATTCGAAGATAGTGTAATAAATAGTGTTCAGGTATATTTAAATTCACATAATAGAAGACTGCGGGATGCTAGTCATATTTCACGCACTAATATGTGTATATTAAAAAAAAAGTTTATTACCTAACCGAATGATTATGTGAAGACTAAAAATTATACATTATATTTGAGCTTTAAAAAGAATAACTGTGCGAAAGTCAAGCTAATTAAATTGAATGCTGTAAGAATTAACATAGGGGAAGTGCGTATTAACCCTTCGAGGACCGCGCTGGCAACTTTAGTCTTATAGTGGCCACTAACAACGACGGCAGAAGGGAGCACGCGGTCCTCTAAAGGTTAAACGAACGTTTTTACATTTAACGAAAATAATTAATTAAATACTATGCTAGAAAACGAGCTGGTAATGTATTATTATAACTAGAATCAACTCTTTCGAACTTAAATCGCGAAAACTACTAATGTATGAAAAAATAAAAACGATAAGCTGTAGGTATCGCTTAAAAGATATATAACAGAAATCGCTTGATGTCAAAAGCACAGCACCGTTGGGATTAGATTCAGCGTGACATAGGTAGATAAATCAACCTACCAGCCTTGTAACAATGCATGATGATATCCTCCAGAATCTCCTTCCGACTCTTCGCGCCAAACTTGCCGACCTCGGTGGGCTGATTTCCAGGTTTGAAAAAGTGATCCAGTTCCAGTATATTCGCGTGATTCCTCTGACTCAGCATCGTGAATAGCTGCACGAGGCTCCTACTGGTCGTGTTGACCTGCAGGAGATATGGATACGCAGCGACCTTGTCGAAGCTGAGCAGATCCCTGAGGGTGCGCATGATGCTGGGCATGTTGGCCGTGACGAAGTTGGGTACAACGATGCGTTGAGGGACGTCGGAAGTGTTTTCGGTGACCTGGAACTCGGTGCGGTTCCGGCTTAGTGCCGGAAAGTCGTGGATGTAGTGTTGCCGGTAGCTGTGCAGGTTCAGGTCCATGCTGAGCTGGTGCAGGAAGGTGGCGAGTAGGAGGAGATTCTCTGAGGCATCGCTGCGGAGTTTCAGTTCCTCGTAGAGCAGGTGAAGGGAAAATAGGATCTGGGGGAGGTGAGAGACGAAGGGAGATTGAAGGTTGATTTTTCCTGTTTGGGAGAAGGGGTTGGTTTTAAGAATTAATTTTATTTTAGTCATCACTGTATATATAATAAATAAATAAATAAATAAATCAATCAATAAATAAATAAAACTGAATGGGCAACAATTAATAGACAAGTTAATAAAGTACACTGATGTATACAAAAAAATGCCTTTTAGATCATTGATTTATTTCTTATTTCTTAAAGAAACTTTTAAATTCAATATTTCTCTTCTCTATAATTATTAATACAGCCAAAACCCAACCCTATCCCGAACCTTACCTGTACCAACAATCACCTCGGTGTCCATCGCGGCCAATCCCTCGTCATCACTATCCCTAGACTTCCTTAGTCCCAGCACATCTCTCATATACCCCCTCGTCTCTCTGGCCACCTTCGAGTTCCTCAAGTACACCCAATCATCAGCTGATCCATTGTTCGTAATTTTCTGTTTCTTGGAAACGACGATGGGACTGCAAGGCTCGGACGTGTAGTCCATGTCGATGCCTGCCATCGCGATTGGCAGCTTGTTCACGTCGTAGCCGAAGAGCGTGAAGAAGATGACGAGGAAGAGGTTCCACTCCTGGTGCACGGTTAGGTCCTGAGGGCCTGGCGCGTTGCGTGACACATACCACTTGATCAGCAGCTGCATCGCCAGCTCACGCGGTAGAATGTTGCGTAAGGTTTGCAGGCATGTGGATACTGTGAATCATAGATGAGGAACGATTTTTCAAAAACTGAAGGGGAAACCTGATTGTTGGATGATTAAAAAGGTCCGCAGTCCTGTGGACCATGAGCAGTTGAACTTGTCGGTTTATTTATTACAATGGCTTTCTAACTATTTTTCAGAACGTGGACTTTCTTAATCATTCAAATTCTACATAAAAAAATTGTATTAAAAACATGGACAACAAAGCAAAGTACACACAGCAACGTAACATCTCACTGCCCAATCTAAAAAAGCACTTACCCAACGGCGAGGCCTTGAGGGTCGGCAGGCTAATCTGAAAATAGTTCGCGTCCCCATGCTCCAGTATCAATTTATTCGCCACGGCGTTCTTCAGACTCATCGTCCCGCCCATCTCAGTCAACGAGCCATCCATCAAATTCATCCCAGTACCACTGACCCCAGCTCCCACAGGACTCAACAGATGCACGCCTTCGTCGAACTTGAGGACATCGGGTGTAGACGACTTGCTGGGCGAGATGAGGGAGCTGCGTCTTGGAAAGGGCGACTGCATGGACATCATCGACGAGGCAGACTCCCGACCGTAGAAGTTGGAGAGAACGTAGCTGGGCGCGTGACTTGGTATGTGGAGTTTGCCGACGAATGCCGCGCCCGAGTACACGGACATCGCACCCGTCATGTCCATTATCGCCATCATATTCAGCTTCTGCAGGGGAAGACAGGTATGAAATGGGTTTTAATATATTGTTTTGTTATAGGTAGACATTATTATTAAAACAATGTTCAAAAAAGTAGAAGAATTGGTTTATAATGTACCCGCAAAACTCACCGGTAAATTAATAGCATCCTTCGCCGTAATTGTGGTCACCATTCCCAGAATAACTTGCTCGGGGTCGTTCGATTTTTCCAATCTGACCAGAGACAAACGACACTGGCTTTGTATCAAATAACAAAAGTACGTCTGGCCGATCAAGTCTGTGGTAAGAAACACCCTCGACGCTGCCTCTGCATTATTCCTAAAATGACAATAAAAAATAATTTTACAGCATAGGTTTAAAATTTTTTGAAAAGTTATCAGAGAAAGTTTTGTAATGAAACTCAATAAACTGGTACGCTTGCATATAATTAAAATAGTTTGTATCAGAAAATACTTTTTAAGAATCGCAAAACCCTAATGTTTCCTATTTTGTCTACTAATTAACTTTTATTAATTTAATTAAATTAAGAAAATTCATAATTATGAAAAACTAATTTGGCTCTTTGTAAAATTCCGTTCAAAGATTGTTTTTTTATTCAGAATAATAATCCTTCGCTGCATAAAAAGTTACGAACAAAAAGTTAGTCAAACTTACCAGCACCCTTCCCTATAATATGAATTCCATTCAACCACTTACTTTATCATCCCAGCGCTCTCGGTCCAAACATGCTCAAGGCAAAGCTCAGGCATCGCCGTGCCGATGCTCGAGTAGGACGAATACTGATTAGGCGGCCTGTTGCAGTAGCCTCCGTTACTTAGCAAAGCCGACTGCCCACCCGACAATGCCAGCAGCGTCTGGTGATGGGAACGACTGCTGGAACCGTTGCCAATCCCGCTAGCTGTCGGCGTCATGGACATGAATATGGGATTCGTAGGCGACTGGCAGCGCGATATCGTCGCCATGGGGCTGTGAGAGCGCGACAGGTGCTGAGACGAGGTGGACATGTTCGCCGAGCAGCTCGTCGTGTAGGAGGTGCCACGAGAACGGAATGGACTGCCCGACGTACCTGAAACGTCAAGGTTCATGTTTATGAATCGTTGAGGATACGTGTAATGCCTGAGGTATTTCAGATAGTTTCTGGATTAGGGCGACTATATAGAGCGTGAAAAATAATATATAGTAGGAAAAATAACTCAAGAATGTACCTAATATTCAATCAACCGTATAAATATATGATACATTGGTTATATTATTTCTATGATAGTACTATAGGTTTCGATAAGTAAACGAAATTTTGCGTATGATTTTAATTTATAGGTAGTGACAGATAAAAACTCTACAAAGACAGAGACAGAGGCAGTGAAAGACGCATAGGTTCCAGATTTGATAAGCCAGGTAAAAGCAGTTTCACGAGATGCTAAACGAATTTCGAATCATATGAATTGAGAACTGTATTAATGAAGACAAATAAAGAAGTAGATACTGCAACAGGAGGTGAGAATCGTTAAGTTTCAAACAGCACTAAACTAGAACATATCTACAGCTCTAAGGGTACCTTTAATGAATAGAAGATCAAACTTATTTTACATACAAATAGTATTTACATGACTTAAATATTATAAATCCTTACCTAAAGTACTCAAATAAGTCTTATTAGTGCTATTCTTCATGCCCAGGGCAGTACTGCCGGTATGATGCAACGAGTTAGAATAAACGGAGTTGCACATGAAAGATGTATTATCGGTAGTCGTGACGTTGACATGCTGACACTCCTCGTTGGAGGCCTGTCTGATTTTGTAAATCGAGTGCAATCCCATTTTCGCGTCGAAAACAAAAGCGAACGAGGGTTCGCTACTCGTGAATGTGATACGCAGACTAGAATCCCACATGTAAGACACGTTTCCTGAAAAGTATGACATGATAAGTTTGTAAGTAAATATCAAGATTTTCAGGCGTATTTCAGTCAAAAATAACAATTACCGTGTTTAATTAAAACTGGACAAAAGTCGTCCAAAGGATGCGTTAAAGAGTAAACGATAGGGGGATTGGCTTCATCTATCGACGAAACGTTTTTGGTATGATCTAACGATGGTATCCTGCAAAGGTAGAATTTTAAAATATTTAAAACAAACATATAGACTATAATATTTTTAATGAAAATTTCTCTTACCCCTGGGGCAAACTTGGCGGAACGTATTTTTCCAATAAGATACCATACTTTGTGGGCCATACCGCCGATACCTGAAATAATTTCGTCTTAATAACAAGCAATTTCAACGACCTATATTATTTTTAATTTTTGCATTAATTAAAAGATGTTAATTGTGTAAATCAATGTCAAACTTTTGAAATCACACCTTGAACTGCAGACTGGACACGTAATTCTCGCCGAACTCGGTGAACACCTTCAGGGTGTATGAGTCGATGAGGCAGACTGATTCGACGGCGACTTTGTCGAGCTTTTGCAGCTCGCCAGCTTTGCAATTGAGAATCTGGTTCTTGTCCTCGACGAAGAACTTGCACCAGAGTCCGTGGGCAATGTCGGTCTCGCAGCAGTAGGACTTTTGCAGGGCGTTCGCGCCCTGACTACCTCTGCTGTAGACGGCGAGTTTGCCCGAGCAGAAGAGCTCCTCGATCTCGTGCTCTTTGCTGTCGCGTAATAGCCAGAAATCCTTCTGTGGAAGGTTTAGATTTTTATTTTTGTTCAAAAGCGCGATATTCGAGTTTAAGGAACTTACGGAAGGTTTCGAGCCAACATCAATGTTTTGTAGCCTCTCTGCAAGAGTTGATTGAAAAATATCATTGTATCGATTTGTTTCCCCTTTGTCGGATTCTGGATGGTTCAATATCCCTAGTTTCCCGTTTGGAATATATTCCTGAAACCGTATGAAAACATTTTTTTTTTTTTTTCGAGGAATGGCTTTTAAAAGTGAGAGAACATTATTTATAGCTAGATAAGTATAATAGAGTATTTTTAGTACTAGTGAAAGAGAATTTTTTGTTTAAGAAATTATTTAATTTCTAAAGCATTGTAAATGTAGCCAAATCTACGGTACTCATAACTTAATTTTTATCAATGACACTAGAAAACTGCTAGTTTTGACCGAGTTACGATATTGTCTCTTAAAGCTACCACAGTATAGGTT